>SSNR01000004.1:232782-280282 GCA_006937965.1 Callopanchax toddi
GGGGGGGGGGGGTGGTTTATCTCCTCTGGTCATTCAGTAATCAATCAGTCAACAGGAGTGGGCCTAGAGTGTGAATAAAAAATGCATTTAGATTTCTGTTCAATGTGAAATGCTTTCCCTTTAAACAATGTGTCTCTTTAATTTACTTCTGACTTTTCTGACTGGCGGCCACATTTGACAACATAGACAGAAAGAAAGATGAGCTGGAGCAGCGAGTAAAGGAAGAAAATGCCAGTGTCACCATGAAAACACTGTCAGGGTAGTCTGAAGTTTTACATTTTTCTGAGAGTTGTCACTGACGGAGTCAAAACACCGTTTGTCAGACATGTAATAAGGTTTCCTCCTACCTCTCAAACAGGTGCACCTGTGCACCACTCTTGTAAAAGGAAAGCAAGTGACTCTGGAGGAGAAAAACAACCAAAGATCTCTTCTTTTACAACGCGTCAAGTGCCAAAAGCAGTTAAGTCAAGGGTCACTCAGTCGTTCAGAAGTGCAGCCAGGATATACGTAGGCCTAAGTGATTTTTTTGTGGTTTTGTTTAGAAACCTTAAAAAACACCTACTGGGACTGGGAGGGAGTGGGAATTGTTTAAATGGAAATTGGGAAGTTTATGTTTCCTCTCTTGCTGGGATTGAAACAAAAGGATTTTTTTTCAATGGGAGTGGTTTGGTAAAGCAAAGAAAATCAACTCCTGTGTCATCCTCTGCTCTAGAGTAACACTTCAGTTTCTGCTTGACCAGTTCAGGTTTTCTGTCCAGGAGGAGGCGGCGTGTCTGGGGTGCAGCGTTGAGTGGTTACAGACCAGTGTTGGGAACGTTACTTTAAAAAAGTAATTAGTTAGAATTACTCACTACTTGTTCCAAAAAGTAACGGAGTTAGGTACAGAATTACTCTATAATAAAAGTAACTAGTTACCAGGGAAAATACATTTTGTGTTACTAACTTATCCAAATGCTCCAGACTCGCCCTGCATCGCCAGTGTGTGTGTGTGTGTGTGTGTGTGTGTGTGTACAAGCAGTTTGTGCGTGGAGATGGTGCGTTCAGAGTACACAGTTTATTTTATCAATTCATAGCGTAATGGTGTGGTTACTGTTTGTGCTGAGACTATGCTTGGAAGTTGTGAGGACGCTGCTGTTTCTGTGTGAGGCGAGCAGCTGCTGGAGGGCAGAGTTACCTTTTAACCACTGCAGGAGTGACAGGAAACAGCTCTGTTTGGTTGTTTTTAACAGTTTTTGGTACAGCTACGGCCAACAGTAACTCTTAATGTGTAATGGTGAGTGAGGCAGGTGGACCCAAGGAGCAGAAGGCGTCGACATGAACTTAAAGGTAAAACCTGGCATGAGATAACTAAACTAAACTAGGCATGGCAAAACAGAGCTGGACAAAGCAAAGCTGCTCAGACAATCCAACAACAAGACAGGAAACATGAGGGCTTAAATACATAAAGGGGCTAATCAAGAGAACGAGGCACAGCTGTGGGGAATCAACTAAAGCAGGACATGAAGATGGAGCAAAACACCAACCTGATGAACTAGAACTAAACCATGAGCACAGAGAACTAAACAGACATGAACTAAAACCTGAACCATGACAAGATATAACTAAATAGAAAACAGGCATGATAAATAAAGACACATTAAACACAAAACATGGACCCTAACTAAACCAGATAAACCTAAACCATAAAGCTCCGAGGACTGAACCTACGGACTCATTATTGGAGAGAACAAAAGTAACGCACCGTATTTCGCGCTCAGTAACGTAACGGCGTTCTCATGACAGAAACGGTCATTTGTTCGATTACTCCGTTACTGACAAAAGAACAGCGTAATGGCGTTATTACGAACACTGGCTCTAAATCTATGAGCTGGCACCAATGTTCATGCTATCTTCCTAAAACAACATCTGAAGTACCTATATAGTGTAAATAGTTATTTTTTGCAGAAGTGAAAATGTACAAACCTGAGCAGTCCTCTGTCTAAGTCACTGATGGAATAGTCTGGCTTTTTCCACTTCCCTTCTTCCCCTTCAAACAGTCACTCTTCCAAGGCAGCAACTATTTCTGAGTACAGAAGATTAAGATAACCCATTTAATCAGTCTGGGGATATAATTATCAATGTATAAAAATAATGATATAAAATAACAAACCAACACAAAGATGAGTCATGTAGAAATCCAAAGAACTGAAATGTGACTGAACAAATTGTATTTATTTAAAATCATACCCAGTTTCTCCACACAAACTAGCATGCCTGGGAACAGCAGGGGGAGAGATGGATGAAGATCTGTGAAGAATTGAGCCATACAACAGTTTCTATTCAACACAACAAGGTTTATTTGACCTGGTATGCATACAGTACAAGGGGAGAGATGCTATCCTGAGCCTTGTCTCGTCATCTCTCAGAGTGCTTCCTCTGAGGCGCTCAGAGTATACTCTCCCTCTGCTGTTCTAAACGTATCCAGCAGTCATTCATCAAAACATATCACAGTTTGTATTCATTAGATCAACAACCTCTCATTTCCCAAAATCCTAACTCCCTGTCCTCTCGGGTGTGAGGCCAAGATGACCTGGCCATCCACATGTTTTCCAGTCTAAAGGTCCAGATTGGAACAGTGGACTCTTAATGACCTCTTAATAAGTCTTAAGAGGTTCTTATAACTGTGCATTAGACTGAATGGCTAATATTCATGTAATATAAAGTATTAGTCTGAACCTGTAATAAAACATATATAAACATTATGAGGGATAACTCACATGACTCCACAACAGTAACTCAGATGCAGTGAACATCCTCCCACATATTGGACATGCTTAGGGTGACCAGATTTTCAAAACTAAATACTGGGACACTTAAATTTGACCAAAAATGAAAGGTTGACGTATCGTTGCTGGTGACTTATAACGGCTTTTTATTGTGGAAAATGCAAAAGTAGTAATATTTGAACATTTATATTCAAAATAGGGACGTTCTTTGTAATCTTTTTAGTGCAACATTTTTATAGAAACAATACTGTATTTTTAAAACACATTTGTTTTTCTGCCATTAAAATTACATCATTAAATAAATGAACGAATGACACAATTGGATTCATTTGTCAACACCTACATTATGTAGTGATCACAAGGTCATGCAGATGTCAAAGGTCAACTGAAACCACTGGTCACTCTAATACCAGACTTGTGCAGACATCCAAGCCTTGCTCCAGTTACAAAGTGTACCTTGAATCCAAATCATTCACTGACTTTCTACAACAAGCTCTGGATTCGTCAAAACACGACCTTGACAGGAGCTCGGTTCTGTCCCAGTTACAGACGTCCCATGAAGAGACTCATGACTTTATCCTCTTTAATAAAACCAGTTCTCTTCTCCACAGACTTAATGACAATGAATAACACTGTTTGCATATCGTAAAAATGTATTTAATCAGCATTCATTACTTAAGAAAGTAACAGTTAAATCATTATTAATGATAAGATTTAAAATGCATTATTTTAAATCTTAAATACATCAAATGTCTAATTGATGATTTAATCATGTTTTATTATCATATTAATATTAAAATATTATTAATGACCTTTAATTAACTTAAACTATGAGTTTAAACCATGATTCTAATGAAATACATCTCTTTAGTTTCTCAGGAGAAAGTGAAGACAGAGTTTCTTGGTAACGCCTCCTTTCCAATTCCTGGCAAATCATTGGTTAATCCTAAATCCTATAAAAACATGAATTCCGTATTTCTCCAGTTCAGTCTCTTCTGTGCTCTGCCAGCCTCCAGGGTCTCTGCCCACCAGAGACTCTGTCAACACGCTGAAGGGAAAACCTCCTATCTGGAGTCAAGCCAGATTCCAGACTGAAGTCAGATTAACAGCCTAATGAGGACTGTCCTTCTTTGAAACAACACTACATTCTAATCCATGAAAATCCATATTTTTGAATCCAGCTCTTACCAAAACTGCTAGATAAACAGGGGTGCACACAATGTTTTATCGCATGTCCTCAAGGGAGAACCTGACTCTGGTGTTTGTGTCCACAAAACGGGGGGTGTGGGGGGTGGGGTGATGATTTGCTGTTGGCTCGTTTTTTTTTACCGCTGGACAAAAACTCACAAATAGGATCAGATCACGGATTTGAGTCAAGGATTGGATCATTTTTCAGATCAGCAAAAATAAAAATAAACTTTGCTCTCTTTTTTTGTGTAGAACACTGTGCAACATTTTTCTGCTTAATGCTCAATAAATTCAAACAACCTTACTTTTACTCATATTAAAACAAATTAAATATTGAAAAGCCTTCTACTATGCACCTCTCCGGTCTGACAGAGCGATGACCCGGTTTCTTCCTCACTGCAGTCAGACTCAGCTGCAGGTGAGGAGGCGTGACGATCAAGGTGTTCTGATCACTCCTCTGACTGAGCACCGTTAATATTAATGTTCATTTGCTCGTATAAAAGTCCAACACAACACGTTATCTTAGGCAGAAACTGGTTAATCCGGTTTGAGAGTGGATCAAAAATTGATCAGTGATCCTTTGTTATGGTTAACTAAAATGACTGATTCTGATAGAGAGAACTTGATATGTGATGACTAAATGAACATCTTTCTCAGAGGGGAGTTATTTATCAGCAGATTCAGAGCGCGAGCTGTCGGGTCGGGGAGGAGTTAGCAAAGCGCGAGCGCAGCCAGCTGGATCCGTGAACTGAACTATTGTTTCATCCGTGTCTCAAACCATAGAGGGCAATCAGTATGGATCACGGATTGATTGTGACCCGTTGTACCCCTACTGGGCATGTGTGAGTTGTGCGCGGGGGTCAGACGTACTGTGATTGTGTGTGTGTGTTAAAGCGCGCGCCGAGCTGTGCGTAAAGGCGCGGTGCCACGTGCATTGGAGATGCTGTGAGTGTGTGTGTGTCGGAGGTACTGTCGTGTGTGTCTCCTAGCTTCAGAGGCCATGTGAGCACTTAATCATTGAGCTGCAACAGGATGTGAAGCTCGTCAGATCGAGGGGTCTCCCATCGGGACTGCGGATGCGCTGGTCCGCAAAGGCGCGTTCGGGCAGTCGATTCTGGTACGCATGAATGAAATCTGGTTCTCTTGAGGACCAGCGGACTGCTTGTGTGCACCCCTGTAGATAAAGATTTGATGTCAGCCAGTGAAGTCGACCTTACTCCTGCCGTCTGATTATCTGGGATCAGCCGTGCAGGTTCTGTGTTGAGAACACTGAACCCTTCAGTCAACCTCCGTCTCCTGAGCGTTCCTCTCAGGACCCGTCGAACCCGACTGACCACAAGCCGTCTGAATCCGCTCAGAAGTCACTGCCCTGGTACAGCAAACCCTTCGACTAAACCTGGTGTCAGATTGTTTATCATAATTTATCAATTATCAGTAATTACTAAAATCAACTCAGCCAGGTTCATTTTATAATTACTCTACTTCACTTCAATCAGAAACTAAACCCATTTATCACATCTTTAATCATTTTGAGAAATGTTTATTTATGTTTTGTTTGTTTAATTTTGTAAATAAATTAGTAAAATATAGTAATACATTCATTTTTATATAAAACTATATTTTGCCTCTGTGTCAAATTACTAATAAGTTTGATTCACTGATACCTGAAAGAACCTATTTAGAGTCAATCTGATATTAATGATCAAACAATTTTGATGACTCTTCATTTACGAGACATTATATTGTGTTTGATAATATTAATATTTTATTGACAATTTATTAAGTGTAGCATACTTCAAAACACTACAATTATGAAATATTCAGTTAACCACCAGTCAAAACAACTGGACTGATTCAGGGTAATAATGCTACTTTCCTTTGTTATTTATCTAACCCATGGAATATTTTACTATGATCTTTTTATTGTTAAAGTTAACATTAAGAGTTTTAAGTACAATAAATTTTAACAACACTTGGTCTGTAATTTTTAAGCTTTATATCAATCAACCCCACATGAAACCTTACCTGATTAAATACTTACTGAAATCCTGGGATTTCAGTGAAACATTAAATAATCCAACTGGAATTCCTGCAGCTATTTACTGTATATTTCCTATTGCATAGACATATTATATGTGCATGGATGTCTTGTAGAGCTTCAGTGTTTCAACTGACGCCAAACCACAATGGTGATAAAATGAAAGAAAATAATACAATAAACTAGGTGTGCCTGTTTTGGTAACTGTTTTTTAAATGTATTTTATTTACTTATTTCTGACTCTTAATTTTTGTTCCTAAAGTCAACCGTTTTTTTCAATCTCATCCTTTACCTTCTAAATGGAAATCTGAATAAATAGGTATGGGATAAGATTTGTGCCAAAAGGATCAACCAAAAAAATAGAATAACACACAAAATATATCCAAATGTTGCAAACAAAAAGAAAATTTCAGAAGTAAAAGTGTAAAACTCAAAATAAATAAAAAATCACTCCAAAAACAAAATAAACGATTTCATAAGTAAACATTTATGTTCCTAAACCAAAAACTTAATTTTACTTCTTAACATTTCATGTTTTAATTCTTTGAAACACCTTTTTGGTTCTGACTTTATTCTGTTTCATTCAGTATCATTTAGGCTTTTATTCTGAAGGGCAAGATTTGGCTTTGCTCTTAGCTTGTAGTCCTTTTAGTTCTTTTAGTCCTCCTTTGTCCAATCATCTCTAGAGGCATCAGAACAAGCCCCGCCTCCTTTATCAGCTGATCCCTGGTTCTGATGCAGCTGCTCCAACAGGTGACCTCAGTCAGATGTGATCAAACTTTCTACAACAGACTAAAAGAATATCTGGAACATCTTACTGTAAACATTGACTCGGTTCTCCTCGTTCACATTCAAGAGCCGTTCAAAAGATTCGACTCGTTCATGAACGTCGCAGCTGAGCGGCCGCTGTGTGGCGCTGAGCAAAGCAAACCAACCAACCACCGAAGAAGAGAGGATAAACATGGCGGTGTCTCAGTTTCTCAGCGAAGCGGAGCTGATAAAACAAGGGGCAGAAGGCCGCATGTACCGGGTGGAGTTTCTCGGTAAACCGACCATAGTTAAAGAACGGTTCCGGAAACACTACCGACACCCAGCGCTGGACGACAAGCTAAGCCACCGGAGAACGGTGCAGGAAGTCCGCTCCATCCTCCGCTGCCGCAGAGCAGGTAAGTTAACCCGGCGTTCTCTCAGAGAGAGACTCGGTAGAGAAACGTGAACCTGAATTTTAAAATAGTTTTAGCTCTTTAAGTGTTTGGTACGAAGCTGTGAAAAATAGTTTACTGCCTGACAGATTTATCCCGCTTTTGCGGACTCGTCACCCCTCAATATTTTAGATCAAACAACATCAGACAGAGAAAACCTGAGTAAATAGATAGTTTTCAAAGGATTTGATTAACCCTTTACGACCTACCATAGAACAAGTTCGCCAGAACCAGTATTGACATTTTTACATGCTGGGGTGTCATATTTTGGAGTATTTCAAATTGTTATACATCAATACAACCCTTACAATCCAAATTATAATAATAAATATGTAAAAAGTTCATATGATTTAATAAAAAAGGCTGTTATCTGCAAAAAAATTTGAAAATAGTTTTGTTTTTACACATATTTTTCTAAATACAGAAATTCCACAGCTTTATCCCTCAAAATTGTAAATAAAAAAAGTTGCACAAAGTCCTTTCAAACTACAACAAATTTATTTGGAGTGTTTTCATAAATTAGTTTTTGAGATACAGTCATTTATATCAACTGTAAGAAAAGTGAAAAAAATCATATTTTGCACAATTTGCAAAAAGACATCATGTACATCAAAATATATTATTTACATCAGTGCTATCAATGTTCTAAGATTTTTCTTGAACAAAAAGAAAGACAAAAAGTCAATTTCATAAATTAATTTCTGATATACTCAGTGTTATAAACTGTAACAAAAAACAAAAATAGAACCAAATAAAAGAAAGCATGTACATCAAAACAAACTATTAGTGAGATAAAAGTTTTACAAACATTTCAGCAGCACCAGTGCAGCGGTGATGGTCCTTTTGACAGTTCCTGTCCTCAGTAAAACACAGAGGAGGTTCCAAGTGGTGGAGAGGACCTGGTGTCTGGACATGAGCCTGGGAGGATTTGGCTCATGAAGTGAAATCCTCTGACCTTTGGGAGCTTCAGAATGTACAGGTTATTCCAGCTTACTGATACATGTCAGCCTCTGTCACTTCAGTCCATTAGTATTTTTTGACTGCAGCATTATTTTTTGACTGTGTTTTTATCTGTGATGGCACAGAGTTTTGACAGCAGCCATTCAGAGTGCATCCTGACTAGCTCAGATGGAGATGGACTGTCCTCATATTCAGTCAGGTGGCTGCATACCTGGTTTCCTCTGGACAGGAAATGTGGTGGGATGTGACAAGTTGTGGAGGTCTATTTCGCTTTTCCAGGGAGCTACATCATCAGAAAGTGTCTCTGACCTGGATCTGTTTGCTGGAGGTCCTCCTCTTGGTTCCTCCTCCTCCATCTGACTCTGCAGTGAACAGGATGAACAGAGGAGCAGTTTCCTCAACTTCACCAGCACTGCACACAGAAATAATAACACAATGTTCAGCAGGAGACTAATATAATATGATACAACATATAATGTAGCATTGTTTTTGTCAGTAGTATATTTTACTTATACTCATTTATTGACTTTATATAGCACCTTCCCACCATTGCCTTACTTTTCTCTAACTCTAATAGAATATCTCATGAACATATATACATACATGTCAGATTCTGGATCGATTCCTTCAGTAAATCAGCTTCTTCTCCACCATCGGAGGAGCATGTATCCAAGGTTACCATACAATTCCTATCAGTGAGATAGGAGCTGAACCAGTTAGGACAGTACCAGAAAGGCCCACTAGGTGTTGCAGTCTAGTTAAAAGAATTTGGTGATCCACTTTATCAAAGGCTGCACTTAAGATCCAGCAGCACCAGGACTGACAGCTTGTGTGAGTCCAGATTACATCTTAAAGCCGCATTGTGGATTATTTCATCAAGAGAGCAGTTTTTGAATCCAACGTTCAACGGCTCCTCCCCAAAACACCTCGACATGCACGTGCGGTCACGTGCATGTGCGTGGCACATTTCTTCGGTCTGTAAGCTGGGCAACTCAAACTGTAGGGTTTAATAACTGCTGCTGAACTCTGTCTGAGGCTGAACAGAGAAATGACTCGGCCATGAATGAACATTTTGACCAAACTAAACGTGTATCCTTAGCAAGCCTTGCCATTCTGTGAGGTGAAATGTTTAAAAATGAAAATAAATTCGTCATTAGCCGGGGAATGGATAAGATTTTAGTAGAAATTAGCTCTGACTCCTCCATGAACGGCTGAGAGGTAAACGGAGAAACCGTTCGGAGAAATGCTGCCTGTGACTCTAAAACAGGGGTCTCAAACTCGCGGCCCGCCGGCCATTTGCGGCCCGTGAGCCGCCACTTTGTGGCCCCCACCTTGACCCCGCGAGTGGGCGGGGCTGATGACCCGTGGGCCGCGAGTTTGTAGTAATCACCTTCATCCCGCGAGTAAACGGTGCCGTTCTGATATCTCAGAGTGGACAGAGCCATTTAATAAAGCTTGACATCATTCTTTCAAACGAAAAAGCTTTATAAAGCATCTCCTGCTCCGTCTCTTCCAGTCATGGAGCCACCAGACTGCCTCAACTTGCTGATAATATATAAATAGAATCCTTTACTGTTCTTCTAAATATGCAGTTTTGATTTCAGAAATGATAATTTCTGAAATCAAAACTTTTACTGTTGGTAAAAATGAATTAAAATGACTTAATTTCATGTTATTTTCAACATTTACTAAAGAACAAAGCCTGCTGGGAAATCTTTTGATCCAATCAGTTTAATTGTGATCATAAACGTCATCATCGCTGACGCTTTGGCTCACGGACATCTAGTTTAGCTAACTGGACTCATTGTGGTGAAAAACACCACGAAAATGTCCAGTAAGCCCTAAAGTGGTTCTCAAAAAAGAAAAGAAAAGGAAAGGAGGAGACGTCTGTACCACACCAAAACGGACTAAACTGGAATTATTTTAAATTCGGCGGCGGGTCTGACGGAGCGAGTGGTTCTACTGAGGTCCCCCTTCAGGCCGGTCCACCTGCTTCTAGCGGTCTCTACGACTCGGTCGGACTGACACCGGCGGCATCATCATCATCCTCATCATCACCATCATCCTCAGCAATTCACTGAAAGGTTGGAGCAAAATGCAGTCAGGAGCTAACTCTGATAGAGTTCTGATCGGGGTCTCATGGAGCTGAAGACCTTTAGGGGACAGGAGGACCGTTTGAGTGGGCTGGATGAGAACCACGTAGGAAACTGGATTTCACTTCTCTCATCATGAGTTTGCTGAGCAGAAGACACGCAGAGTTCAGTTCTAAACTGGTGAGTAAAACCTTCCAGTTTGCTCTGGGAGTGGACCAGGACGAGACACACACCCTACCCCTGGACCGGGTTTCAGGGTTACGGCGGTCTCCGGTCCTGATCCAGACTCAGTACAGGTGATGTCAGTGAGCGAGTCACGCTGACTTTTGTCAGGGGAGGGGGGAGAGGGGGGAGTCCGGACTCGGTAAAGGGCTCGCGCAGGTGGATCCTGACCTGTGTTAGTCCGGTAAAGTTGGCAAAGTAAACTTTACCGGACTACAGGGTTCACCTTCTGGTCAGGACAGACTGGTCTGATGTATTTTGTGGTGATTATGGAAACCAGAAGTCAGAAAACACAGGATGGATTTATGGCTGTTTTAGGAGATCCAGATCTTGAGGAACTTCTTTTCAAACAGCCTGATTTTTAAATAATATTTCTTTATATTTAATAAACCTGCTCAGAGTAACACATCTTACTGAGTAAATAATCCATGTGTGATTCATGATTTTGCAATAATTCAGACCAGACTCCATTTAACTCAAACTTTGCAGCATTAATGGTTTAATTGTTGTAAAATCAGAGTTCAGATTATTATAAATGATGCTGAGATTTGACATTTACATTTGACAAGGATAGAGTCACTGTAAGTGACCAGAATTCTTAAAAAACAACATAGCACCATAACTCTCTGTATATATATATATTTGAGTGTGTGTGTGTGTGTGTGTGTGTGTGTGTGTGTGTGTGTGTGTGTGTGTGTGTGTGTCCTTATATATATTTATACGTGTTAAAATGGTTAAAGAACTGTTAGACATTTGAATCTGAATTAGGCAGATATCAAAGACTGAAGTAACCACATAAAGTCGCTGACTAGACAAATCTAATTATTATTGTTATTTATTTAGTACTGATTAATTTATTTTTGTATTAATTCTTAATTTGTTTATTGTTTTTTCTTATTATTTTGTGTTAGAAAATAAAAAAGAGATTTGATAAGATTAGAATTTTTAACAATGCTTTCTTTGTGAGCGACCTGATGCGGCCCAGCCTCACCCAGACTCGGGCTTCAGCGGCCCCCAGCTCATTTGAGTTTGAGACCACTGCTCTAAAACATTCCAACACTACCAACCACATACGTGTGTGTGTGTGTGTGTGTGTGTGTGTGTGTGTGTGTGTGTGTGTGTGTGTGTGTGTGTGTGTGTGTGTGTAGTGGATGAAAGGTCAACAGATACAGTATTAACGGTCATTGTTCTGATTGAACCAGTACTCCACAGAAATGTTCATTTACAACCCAGAACTAACCGTCCTCAGAACTGTCCTCAAACTCTTAAAACATCTTCATAACTTTTTCTCACCAGCTGGATTCTAGACATAACAGCCCCTCCTGATGCTGCTCACAGCAACACCAGAATCCTGTCTGTCTCTCTCTCTAGCACTTTGTGCTAACAAAATAATATTCTTCCTTTCTGGCTCACAAGATAAATTTATTCAGAATATAATGTTCTTCAGTGCTGGGTGATTTGGAACTTCATAATGATTATTTGAAATGCCTTATTATGAATCTTAAACCCATCGGATGAATCTAATTGATGGTTTAATCATCCATCCATCTTCTGTAGCCGCTTATTCCTCCACAGAGGGTCGCGGGGGAGCTGGTGCCTATCTCCAGCGGTCAAGGGGCGAGAGGTGGGGGACACCCTGGACGGGTCGCCAGTCCATCGCAGGGCCACACAGAGACGAACGAGACAAACAACCACACACCCACTCACACCTAAGGACAATTTACCAGCCCAATCAGCCTGACAGTCATGTTTTTGGACTGTGGGAGGAAACCGGAGTACCCGGAGGAAACCCACGCACGCACGGGGAGAACATGCAAACTCCACGCAGAGAGGCCGCGAATCCATGACCTCCTTGCTGCGAGGCAACAGTGCTAACCAACTGCGCCACCATGCAGCCTGGTTTAATCATATTTCACTTTATTAATAATGTTTCATATTAAATCTAGTTAATTGTATTTTTTTTTCTTTTGTATTTTGAATAAAGTTTAACTTCTCAACTAATTTTGACAGTTCTCGCAATACCCAGAGCTGACAGTGTGGCACCAGAGAGTGAGATGAACAGAAAAGGCAGAAGAAGTGAGGGATGTCGATGCCACCTCCTTCTTAGCATTCAAGATGTTTGTTATGCTGCAAACTGACCTTTCTGATGCTAATAGCTTGGAAACAAGACAGTTTAGCAACAAATCACTTCCACACAGGGATTCAATACCAACTTGTAGTTTCGTCACTAAGGTATCAGCAGCCAAAGAGTCTTGAACTGAACAGTTCAAGCACTGTATGATCTCCAGAGAGGTGCTAAGTTCAGCTTGCAGTGCTACTTTTGTAGCTGTGTTTTTTTTTTTTTTAGCTCCTTTGGAAAATAACTTGGAAAAGCACAGTGTAACATTTTGTAAGTTGTCACAATTAATAAAACTGTCAATAAAATATTGATGGTATCTAACAGAGTATAATGTCTCATAAACTGAGTCATTAATACTGTTAGACCTTCAATGTTTTATTGATTCTGGAACGTGGGGCGACGTGTAGCTCAGTTGGTAGAGTGGCCGGTCTGGCAACCGGAGGGTCGCCGGTTCGATCCCCAGCTCCGGCTGGGTTGCTCTGTCGTTGTGTCCTTGGGCAAGACACTTCACCCACCTTGCCTACTGGTGGTGGTCAGAGGGACTTGGCGGCTGCTGATGCATGGCACCCCCGCCTCTGTCAGTGTGCCCCAGGGCAGCTGAGACTACAAAAAAGTAGTTTATCCCCACCAGTGTGTGAATGGGTGTTGTGTTGTACAGCGCTTTGGGGAGTGTGAAAAAGACACTCTAGAAGAAGGCGCTCTATAAATACAGGCCATTTACCATTTACTATATTTCTACGATTAATTATTATACAGAATAAACAGTAAATGATTGTACAAGATAATAAATAAAATAAAACTAATCAAAGATGATTGAAAAAGAGAATAGAAAATGTTGTGTAATAAAATCACAGAAAATCATCATAGTTTATCAAAAATGTATTAATTTAGAACAGGTGAGCTACCATACATTCCAGGTAAGTATCAAAGGTAAAGAACAAAGTAACAAAAATTAACATGATAAAACCAGCTGTTGCTCCTGAGAACTAACCGACTGTCAGGTTGCTGTGGCCGTTAGAAGCTCTGCATTAAAGCAGCTCTCTGGAGCATTTTTCTCTGTATCAAAGTTTTCTAAATGTTTTAAATGATATTTCAGGTCTAAACTATGATCTATGGGTTGAGTTCTACAACATGTCACAACGCTACGTTCACAGTTTGGGCTTTGATGGGATTTGTTGACAGGAAGGATAATAAGTAAAATATGAACATTATCCTGTGGTTTTGAATATTTAAAGGGTCCCTATTATGCACTTTTTAGCCACTCTGAATCATTTCTCTAACATATCAATAACATATAAAAACCATTCATTGGTCAAAAAACCCCTTGATTAAGGTGCAGCAGCTGCTCAAACATTGCCTCATTCTCCCAGCAGCAGAAATGCCTCGTTTCAGAGGGAGGGGCTGTAGGGGAGTCTAGCAGCTCTAAGCTCCGCCCCTCTCTCAGCTCCGTGCGCACGACTGTTCCTTGTCTCCAAACAGCTGAATGAACGGTGATAAAATAAACAAAGGCTGCATTGCTATGAAGCGGACCTAAAATGTGACTAAAACTTTGGACTGAGGAACTTTTAGCATGAAGACTCAAACACAACATCACTGAAAGGTTAGTGTGAAGTTTACTGGGTTTATTTGACGTTTGTTTCTGGAATAAACTGCAGCATTCAGTCGTGGTCCCTCAATTGAAGCCATTTAAACTTTTCTCCAGTGAGTTTTACATAAAATAGTTCGTTTCTGTGCCCATGGTCATGTGTGTTACCTGTCACAGACTCACTATGTGACAGTAGGAGGAGTACAGCTACATTAGCGTTAGCAGGCCTCATTTAGCCCAGTAAACTAGGCCGAACTTGCTCTACTTAAGGTGAAACTGGCTCGGTCTGGTGCTTGTTCAAGCTAACCAGTTAAAACTAGAACCTTACCTGGATAATGTTTATGAAAAAATTCAGACTTTTCACATGCAGGAGGGCGTTTTAGTGCTTAGAAAATGTTCTAAATGTGCTGTAGTTACTATACAGTGTAGGTAACGCTAACTCATGCTAGTTTTAAGGTTAAATGTAACCTAATATTTGTTTCAGGAAGTTGTGTATATTTTAAATTTTCACATTTTTATATATTTAGGTATACGAGATGCTGTTGAAACTGCACCATGCCCTGAGAAGCTGAGTGTTTTTGGAAATCACACAGGTAGTAATAATAGCTAAACTCATAACTAATTTAATTATTCCACTGTTAACACTAATATTACATTAACCTTTTTTGGGTTTATTGTATTTTACTAGACTGCTTCAAGAGCGTTACCATCCTGGGTTTGGATCCAGTCTGCCTGAACTTCTAACCCCTGGCTACACAGGGCTGACTAGGAGTGGAACATATTGGTATGTTGTGATCTATAAAATGTTATTTGCTAAATAAAGCTATAAAATGTTCATAAATCTTGTGTTCACATAATTTTCAAACTGTAATAGCATAATTAAAATATAAAACATTTAAAAGTAGTCATTTCTACACAGACTTCTTTATTTACATAAAATAAAATCAGCCAAACAAGCATTCTGCTCACACACAAAAAACCCACACACACCAGCAGTCAAACAGTGAAAATGATGATCTTGTCTGTTGTTTTAGTCGTTCCAGGTACTGAAGTTTTGTGAGCTGGGGCTTTCTGAGGAGCAGAATCCAGGTCATCAGTCCAGCTGTGGTCCCACACGTTCACAGAGTGTCCTGATGCAGAAGGCCGTTATGAAGGAGTCACACTGAACCTGGACACATACCTGGCTATGACGTCCTCCTCCTCCTCAGTCCCGTCATAGTGTCCTGTCCAGTCCTCTGGGACAGAGGTGGTCAGGAGTGCATTTGGTGCAGCGTCCACAAAGACTTGTTCAAACATGAGGTCCACCATCATGTCAGCCACATAACCCGTTTTATAAAACCAAGCAAAGGCTGGATTTACTTTTATCTTCACAAAACAGTGTTAATTATGCACTGAAGCAAAGCTTTTTATTTTTTTATAAACTTAGCTTTTTACATATAGAGGACTGATCCTGTCATAACGGACAATAAATAAATAAACGAGGAAAGAAATTAATATGATGAAATAAAATTGTAAATTAAGAAATAAATACCTTTTATTTATTAAATTCCATATTTATTTTTTTCTACATTTATTTATTGATTTCCACAATTATTTATTTCCACATGTACTTTTCCTTCTGTGTCTGGTAATGAGGTGTGTTTCTCCCACTGACTTAAACCAGGAGTGGTCAGCTACAGAGTCAGTGGTAACCAATCAGCTCCTAAGAAAGTCTCAAACTCTCAGGCTGACTCCTCAATACCTCCTCATGATTAGTGAACACTTCAACAGGTGGTTTAGTGAGTTCTGAGACACTTTAGTCTGCTGCTCATTTAAAACATTGAATCAGAACCAGGTCCAGAAATACAAGTGAGATCATCATCAGCTCCTCCTGTCTGTGTCTCTGAGCTCAGAGTGAGAGACAGAAGTGCAGCGCTACAGAGGAGAAATGGATGACGGAGTAACCATTTCTCCTCTGATCTGCAGCACTTCCTGTCTGTCTCGCTCTCAGAGCAGAGAGACACACAGAGGGAGGAGCTGATGAGTTTAAAAGAAACAATCAGGTTCTGATTCAAAGTTTTAAATGAGCAGTAGACTAAGTGTATTAAAAATGTCAGTAAAATGACTGAGCTGGTCTCAGAACTCACTAAACCACCTGTTAGAATAAATCATGACAGCAGGTATAGAAGAGCCAATACATTTTTTAATTAATTTCCTATTTTATTTTATTTATTTATTGCCTGTTATGACAGGATCAGGCCTCCATATTTACAATGTTTCACATGTGAGAGCAATACCTAGATTCATAACTTCTAAACATGTTCTGGTTGTAAAATAAAAATTCAACACTTGCCAAACGTCATCTCTGTCTTCTCTGGTGTTGCTCTGCATTCTCTCTTTGTAAACTTTGGATAGTGGACCTTGAAGAGACGGACGCCTTCTCATGCTTTGGCTTGTGGTCGTTATGAGTTCTCCAGGTAGATTCTGGAATTACAAGAAAGACACAAATCACAGTCATATAGGAAATATTTAGGGAACAATTTACCAGTTCTATTCTAATTTACCTGCACATCATTTCAGTAAAGGGGAAAACAACATTCTTCGTGGACAGCCTCCAGAGATGAGTCTGATGTGAGGGCTGAGTCTGATACATCCTTCAGAGTCCGTTTGACAGCACCTTCTCCAACTTTAAAACACCAGCGTGGCTAAAAAGAATACAGAAAAGATTTTTATAAATCTAAATCAGATGTCATATATTCATCCCAGTCTGTAAAATGACTGATTTTCTCCAGTGTCTTTGACATTCCTACAGTGCATGTAGGAGATAGTATTTGATTAAAAACAGTCCTGAGTGGAAAGTCAATAATGAGCTTTTAAAAACGTGATGATAACAGGCTTTTAAAATGTTACTATATGACATAAAATCATCAATAATATCCAGCTTCAGGCCCTGAGATTGCAGAGGACAGACATGCACTGCACTCAATGATCTAAGGTAAAAAACAAGGACTAGTTGTAAAACCTGCTGTTACACACAGTAAAGTAACACAAAACACGACAGAACTACTTCATATGACTCATGAACAGAGGTTGTAAAATGACTTTAGGAAAACGTTGTAGGGTGACATTTCACCAATGTACGATTAACGTCCCATGTGGTACGAATTAACAGTAGCAGCTATGTTGTCACAACGTCGCAAATGAAACGTCGCAAAACACAACATTGTGGCGACTTTCTGTGTTAGTAGGGAGAGCTACGTTAGCTGCAGAGCTAACAGAGCAGTACAGCTACTAGCTGCAGTGCTAACATGTTTATCAGCTATATTCTAGCAGACAAGCTTACACTGCTAACTAACCCATCAAACCACCTCCAGCACTTACCTTTACAGTTGTGTCACGACCAGTTGGAGTGGATCCCTCCTTCAGTTTCTGTTCCTTAGCTAAGCCTACATTTTTATGCTCCCATGTTGTGAATAAACAGTCCTCTTTGAAATGCCTGGAGCAAACTTTTGGAAGTTTTGTGGATATATTGCCCCCCAAAAATAAAATCCATGCATTTAGTCTTCGAGGGTTCAGGTGAAGGTAGTAAAAAAAGACTTCTGTGCTTGTTGAAGCAGCCATGTAAAGAGCAGCAGCTCCTCTCTGCTCCCAGTGTCCGCCATGACAGTTTTCTGGAACGCGCGCTCCCGTGCATTTTAAACAGCGGGGGAGGGGCTCAGGGAGCCAAAGCTGTTCGTGATTAGCTCTATCCTCAAGACAGGAGTGGTACTTTCTGCTGCTGACGTCAACTAAAGAAACCGACCGTTTGAGCAGGTCCAAAAAAACTGTTTACAAAAAGGAGAATAACTAAGTGAAAACGGCAAATTTCTTTTCACACTTTTGGGTTTCATACAGTGTTAGAGACGCATTTTACTGTGAAAAGACCTTTAGAAAGTGAATTTTGCATAATAGGGGCCCTTTAAAAATAACACTAATGCAGGTGTCTAGGTTCAGTGACTATTTATGTACATTCATGACTGCACATATATCAGTCTCTTTCTTCTCCACAGGCATATCTGCTCCGGCTGTTTACTTTGTGGACTACACCTCTCACTGCATCTTCATGGAGGAAATTGTGGGTTCTTCAACAGTGCGAGACCATATTTCCTCCACGCAACAGTCTTACAGTGAAGAGGTTCAGCGGCTGGCTGAGCGAATAGGCCAGATCATAGCCAAAATGCACGATGAGGATGTGATTCACGGAGACCTGACCACCTCCAACATGCTGCTCAGACATGGATCAAAGGATGCAGAGTCTAACCTTATTCTCATCGACTTTGGCCTCAGCTACATCTCATCTTTGCCAGAGGATAAAGGAGTTGATTTGTATGTTCTAGAGAAGGCTTTCCTTAGTACTCACCCCAACACAGATGTACTGTTTGAAAAACTGCTGAAAAGCTACAGTGCCTTCTCCAAGAAATCTCCAGCAGTCATTAAAAAACTTGATGAGGTTCGGCTGAGAGGGAGGAAGAGGTCCATGGTGGGCTGAACGGGTTTTCCTTTTGCAGAATACTCTGAGAAGAAATGACAGATTGTCAGTGTGAACAAATGTTGTATGTTACGTAACATTAAAATAACTTCCCAAATCCAAATTCAGCTCAATTATTTCTAAAGCTCCTTAGAGCACCTGCCCCTTTTCTCTTTGTCTGTGCCCCTCAGTGATCAAATGCCTAATAAAATGATCAGGCTGCTGTCAGTCACATGATGACCAATAATCAGCGCTTGTAGAGGAAACAGACTGATGTAACAAGTAGGGTGTACAGGGGGGATGTGGGGGTTTTAACTTTTTCTAGTGAGAAGGTTAAACACACTCTTTTTCTGCAGTTTTGCTCAAAAAGCGCTATTCTGCATCCTCGCTGTTTGCCCCTCCCTCTCCTCCTGAGACCAGCTGATGATAGTTTCTCCTTCCAAGTTCCTCCTGTCGGGTTCAGCTCATGCTGGTTTGGCATATACTGACTCAGAAACTCTTAATTTGTTTCTATACTCGCTGAAGAACAACTCGGCTGTTCTAATTCTCGGCCCTTTATTACCGAACAGCTGTAGTCAGCCCAAAACAGAGCAAAAGATCCAACGAGGAGCAGAAAGACGCTCCTCTCTCCTCCACTTGGGATACACACGGCCCGCCCCCGTTGTCATAACAACCAGCTGACGGACAGCTCAACGTGTTGCAATTAATTGCATCAAGTAAATAGTACTACCATCACAGAACGTCTACGTATAGAACAAAATAACAGAACATTACCTGAATATTCAGTCTATTATAATCTAGTTTCTCTGGACCTGTTAGCAGGTGTTTGTCTCTCAGTCAGGTTCACGTCTCTGTTCAGCTTTGAATTCTCTTTATGTCACTCAGTATAATTAGGGTGACCAGATACTGTGAATGGATCTGTAGTGCAGTGGCAGAGAACCAGTCTATCATGTGGGAGAGCTGGGTTCAAATCCCAGTTTGGACATGTATTAAAATTATATTTTTTCTTAAGATAGATAATTGATGAATTATTATTATTATTATTACTTGATAATCTGCATATGCATTGGTTTTGCGTATTTCAAAGTACAATGTTTAAATTTAGAAAATCCTTTAGTATTTAAAGCTGCACTCAGTATCTTGGTAAACAAGCTAGGTATCGCTAGCTACCTACGGAAACACGTCACCCCTCCCGTCGGGTATAATCCTTAGGACAGCCTCCTCAGCACATGCGAGCGTGCATTGCCTCAGTAACAACAGATTACAAAACTCCAGCTGTAGAAACGTTCCCCCAGGTTTTTCCTCTTTCTACGTCCAAACGTTTTTAGTTTTCTGCTAGCTGAAAAGGTGTTTTTCTTTTTGGGACTGTTTGGAACAGCTGTTTCTGTCCTTCTCCCACTTCTGGGATGTTCTGCTGAAAAATGCTCCAGGACGCATTAATGGAGGATCCAAGCAGTGAGGAAGTGAGGCGCAACTATTGATTTCTTTCGGGGGGTTTTAATCGCCACAATATATTTATAGCTGTAGTGTTAGACCGTTGTTTAAGAGGCATTAAAATAAACGTTAAAAGCTACATTGTTTACCAAAATACTAAGTGCAGCTTTAACATGTCCCACTGGTTGTCCCCAGCAGCTCTTTGTCCCTCAGTATGCTGGTTTGGATCTGGTCACCCCAAGTATAAATAAGATGCAGAAAAGAAAAAGGCAGACATTCTTTATGTGAAATTACTGTAAAAAAAACATCTAAAAGACCTTTTAAATGAAAAAAATGTTTGGGATTCAACTTAATTTAAACCACGTAAAGCCCATTTGGTTTGCACTGCAGCCTTCTGCTTTAGGACAGCAGCTGCAGGAGACATCAGGTTCAGAGAAATAACATGAAGGTTTACAGGTGACACATTCAATGAATAAATCATTTTGGATAATTATAACATTAAAACACACTGTATTTCAAAGAAAATACATTAAGAGCCAGATTATATAGATTTAAATTTCAAATATAACAAATACTGATTTCACAGCAGCAAAATTACTATCAGTTTAAATATTCAATCAGCTTTCTTTAAAATCTTTCCGTATGTGCCCCTTTTTTAACTTTGAGCACCCGCCCCTTCAAAGGTCTCTGCACGGCCCTGAGTATCGGTGATCGGCAACAAGACACGTGATTGGAGCATCCCTACTCACTATAGATGAGGGTAGGAACGTAAATCAACTGGTAAATTAGAGCTTTGCCTTTTGACTCAGCTCTCTCTTCAGCACGACAGACTGGTACAGTGCCCACATCACCACAGCCAGTGGGAAAAAACAAATACATTAAACATTCCCTGAATTAAGTTAAAAGAGATGCCACCCGTGATTTGTTTTATTAGATTATTCATCCAAGGTGTCTGAAAAGTATTGTAAAAAGCATTTTCACTATACTGTTGTTAAGATGTAGGTGCACTGCACAGAGTCGCCACAGGAGGACCCACGGCATTTAGAATTACTAAACGCACCTTAGGAGGCGTACGGCAAAATCCATCTTGATGTTGTTTCATAACAAGCTCCTGCCTGTCTGTTTTATCCAAACAGGGTTTATCATCACATCCAGACAGGTGGGGCATATGCCTCTAAAGTGTGTCAGTTAAAGGCACACAAAGTCACTTTTTATATTTTTAACATCTCTTTCTTGAGCGCTAATATGAACCTTTACAGGGTTAAAGGTATCTTTGGTTTTTTTAAATGGCAGAATAAATGTAATTTAAGGTAAAAAAGAAACTCTGGTTATCCTCCCAGGTTCCCAGATAACTAGCAAGTTTTTAAAAGTACAAAGTTGAGGGAAGAAAGCAAGCTTCTCCTACAACTCATGGTTTTGGACTTTGGAGTCACTTGATGTGAGCCGTACTGAGAGGGAGACGGAGGAAAACAGCAGAAGACGAGTTAGTTGCTGAATTGAATTGACGGTGACTTGAATGAACACAAGATGGGGGTTCAGAACAAAGGACCCAGGTTTTGTTCAGACCAGGTCCCGGTTCAGACTGTGTATATATTCCTAACCATGCACTGACTGAACATTTGTGTCAGAGTTTAAGTTATGTGGCTAGATAGAAGTTTTACTAGTTTTGATCAACTCTTGCTGCTGGCTCTAAACTGGCTGTGGACCTTCAGGATTTAAAATAAATGCGTTTTCATATTCAGGTTCTGATACCAGGTGCTGCTGAGAACCCATCTATTCTGAGCAGGGTCAGGGACTGTTCCCTCCGTTTACATCACTTCTGGGGTGCACTTTTAAATATCACCCCTTTTTCAATTAAATGATATAGTTTAGACCTGTTACAATATAAGGGATTCAACATGCGTTTATTGTGGAAGATGCCCTTTAATGAAAAGTCACTCAGCCCCATCTGCTGCTTGTATCCAGAATACCACAGTTGCAACTTCAGTCTCCGGTCCAGTGCCCTGAGGGTACTGCTTCTCATGAGAAGCAGTAACGCTTTACAGCAATCTATGTTTCCACGTCAGAACCTGCTCAGGACAGACGAGCTGAAGACAGACATCATATTGACCCTTTGCACGTGAAGTCACGCCGCTCATGGGACCACCGCCTCAGCCATGACAGACAGCAGAAAGACTGTTTAGACACGTTGAATCTCCTGGGAACTTAGTCAAAACAAGCCAGTTAGTAGCCTTTTATTTAGTTGATTTCACAGTAATATGTAATGGTTTGCCAGGTGGTTGACGGCACTAACAGACAAGGATATCAACTCAACTTCCCATTTTTTACAAACTTTAATGGAGACTGAGGACGGAGATGAGCTGCCGTGGTGATGATTTGCTCTTTGGTGGGGAACAGGACAGAGCGGGGGGAATTGGAAATAAAGGATTTAACATTACAGTTTTTGCCCATTGCTTGAACACATTTTGCAAAACTTGGCTCATTGTGCCAAAACTCTACACACAAGTAAACATAACACAACACTGGGAAATATACCATTCACGTCTGTGTCAAAGTGAAACTCGACTATCAAAACCTAAACTCTGCTATCATTCCTTTGTCAAAATGAAACTCTGACGACAAAATGATACACACTTGCATCATGTGAATACACTTTCAGATTGGAAGCAACACACTAGAGTACTTTATATAAAACAATGCAGTCTTTCATTTTCACTGTTTTTATTCTGTTCATCAGTTAGCTTTCTGTGAAGCTCAGTGGAACACTGTTTTTGTTCACAACAAAGGTTTCCCCAACAATCAAAAATGAAAGTACCGAAAGGTTACAAACAATATCAACTCAATACTGCACATCACAGTACTATACAGTAGTATACTTTACAGTACAGTACTGTACATGCAGTAACAAAAACACACTACTGTAAATAAAGGAAAAACTAGGCAATTGTACGTAAGTGGGATTATGGATCCCGCCGTCTGTTTGGGCCTGGCCACATGATCTCAAGTTCTGAAAATGTCTGAACTGAGGCCTATTTATGTCTGGCTGATTGTGTTGAGTTTTGTAAGTGAGTGTTGTCAGGTGTGTGTCGAGGTGTTTTCAATCACCCAATGTGTTTTGTATTTGGAAGCGATGTGTTGTCCCAATGGTACCATGAGATTTCATTTATGAACGAAGTGTCTTATGCATGAAACAGTGTGTAGTGTGCAGGAGCAAGTGTGTTGCAGAAATGGAACTAAAGTGCAAAGCAGCACTTTTGTCAAAGGAATGGTTACACTGTGTTTAAGGTATTGCACAAAAGCTTCAGGTTTTGTTACTTTGGTCTAAGCATGTGTCTATAGTATTCAAGCAATGGGCAAAAGCTGTAAATCTAAAAAATAGAAAAAAACTACCAGTATATATGTTTTCATTAAAAATGTCTCTTAGCTTTTTACAGCTGTGAGAGCAGTATTGAGTCATGTTTAAAACATAAATCTAATCTGGTTCTTGTATTTTCTTTGAAATGTTTTTAATGTCATATTTATAATGATCCAAAAAGAGGTCACTATGCATATTGGATTGTTTTTAGTGCAGCCATCAGGATAAGGCTCAATAGAAATAATGGGGGCGGCACTAGCTCAGTTGGGAGAGTGGCCGGTCTGGTAACCAGAGGGTCACCAGTTCAATCCCCAGCTCTGGCTGGGTTAGATTGTCATTGTGTCCTTGGGCAAGACACTTCACCCAGCTTGCCTGTGTGAATGTGAGTGTGACTGTGTGTGAATGTTGGTGGTGGTCAGAAGGGCCGATGGCGCAGAATGGCAGCCTCGCTTCTGTCAGTCTGCCCCAGGGCAGCTGTGACTACAGACGATAGTCGTAGTTTACCACCACCGGTGAGAATGACTGTGTGAATGAATAATGCAACTCTGTAAAGCGTCTTTGAGTGACCTGAAAAGTGCTATATAAAACTGATGCATTATTATTATTATTAATATAGCTCAGGGAAATGGTTTGTGTGGTTGTTTTTGTAACTTTTGTTTTTTATTTTTAATTCATATCAGGGTTAAATGCTGTAAAATGTATTTTGTGATGGCAAGACCTAAAAACATTTTAGGTGTTCATGTTCTCACATTGTTATTTATAAATGTCCACCTACAAAGGGCATTTCCGTAGTTTCTGACTGTACACAATATTTCTACATGTTCTGAGAAACACTACTGAACAATGTTTTATTTCACCTAACGTAATGGATGGTTTTATGATGAAAATTGGTTTAATGAGTAACAACAGGGAAAGACAGCCTAACTTTATGTGTGTTTATCTACTGACATTGTGGTGAGATCACAGTAATGAAAAAGCACCACTCCCTCCCTCTGGTATTTATTTCTGGCACAGCTCAGAGATTTCCAGTAAGCTACGTGCAACACACACATACTGGCTTTTGGCCAAATGAACCTGCTGAACAGGTATGTTGACTTAGTAGGAGGAGAGTTGAGTTGTTCATAAAGTGATTGTGTGTTTTTTTATATTTGTGTTAGAGCTGGGTAATTATCAGGTACCTCCTCCTGGAACCGTCACTGTGATGGAGGAGTTTCAGCGCCCTAATACTCCTAGAAGCTATGTTGTGTAAGGTTTGTAGTTGTCAGACTTCATAAACTGTCAATAAAACACCAAAAGTATCAAACGAAGTATAATGTGTCATCAGCGAAGAGTTCTTGACCTCGTTAGACCTTTAATATCAAATGGACTCTGAAAATGAGGTTCTTTTAGGTAACCAGTGAATCAATACTTATTACTAATTTGACAAGGTGGCTAAATATAGTTTATAAAAATTAAATTTGTACTCTATTTTTGTAACTAATTTATTTACAAAATAAATAAAAACTGATTAGAGATGTTATAAAAGGGTATCATTTAAGTTTCTTAAAGAGTGTGAATTTGAGGATTTGGCTGATTTGATTTTATTAATTACTGAATGATTGATCAATTATCTCTAAATGATTAACAATCTGACACCAGTCTAGCCAAAGGGTCATTGTATCACATTAAGCTTAGATCATCACATTGGATCAAGGCTGCCTTGAAGTCTGTCTCAGTGAGTTGAAAGGAAGTCCTTACCACGACCCGGATGGTGAGTTGTGATGGTCTTGGTGGTCTCACATGGGCCAGACGAAGACTGGTCCGAGGTAAATCTCTCTGGTAAAGCTGTTCACCTTGTCGTGCAGATGGTGTAGTTTAATTTAGTAGTTCTGACAAACTGGAGCTGGATTCAAAAATATGGCTCTTTCCAGAGCAGTCTTTGCCGAGTGACCAGCTGCTCAAGGTGCCAGTTTTTCAAAATTCATCTGTCAGATAAACCTCAGTATGAACAGAGCTTTATTACTGTTCACTCTTAAAGTTATGCCTGTTATAACAACTCGGAGTTGTACAATCTGCTGAACCTTGTGACAATACTGCACTGGTAGTTAATAAAATAGATCAAGAGACAGCACGTGGACCTAACTAGAAGACTAGAACTGGAGATGATTTATTATTTAGAATCCCTCAATTGATATTCTGTACTTTATCCTGTTCATGGACATAGGGAGCTGGTTCAGATCTCTACCAGTAATGTAGTAAGTGGTACAGGAAATTCCTATTGTATAACCAACTTTCCATTTAGATGTCTCATGTTTCCTTCAACAGGTCTGACCACTTTTTTGCGAGCTGAAAACAGAAACCACTGTCTGCCAAACTGAGATGAATGTAGCAAACAAAGCTGAAGTGTTCACAGCGTACTCACATAAATGTTTTAGAAATATGACTCTGGTAGGATATATCTGTGTGTGCGCGTGTGTGTGTGTGCGCGCGTGTGTGTGTGCGCGCGTGTGTGTGCGTGCGTGCGTGCAGGGCCGGCCCAAGCCCATTTAGGGCCCTAAAGCATGTTTTAATGCTTTATCAGTCCTAGCCTACACTATCCGTTTAACCATATTATTACAATGATCTGAGCTATTTTAGATTTTTAGAGAAGAGTTAACACCAGAAGCAGTCGACCACATCCTTTCCAGTCAGCTGGGTCAACAGGAGTTGCAGATCCGTGTTGATGTGTGGAACTTGTTTAAGGTGTAGATCTGACATCTATGCCACAAACAGACAGACCTGTATAAAAATTACATTAATTAATACCATTATAATTTATGTCCGCATTTTTAAAGTGAATTGTGAAACTCTTCAAGCAGTTCTGTAAACAGACCTGGCATGGCAGTTGAGGTTGCAAAAGACAAAACCAGTCAGTGCTGTTGTTGGTATCTGCTCCTCACTCTTGGCAGCTGTTCATTGCAGTCGACACCTTTATCAGGCAGGTGTCTGACGCCAACACTGCCTCCCGTGACGGGATGCTAATTGAGTTAGCCAAAAATGCCATCACCAAAGGTGAGAAAATGACTCCACCAGCTAAGCTTGAAGCCTTTGCTCGGTTCTCACATCTCTTCTCTCGTCTCTGGGAGGATGAAGTGGCTTCACACTGTTGAACTCTCAGCAAGTTAGAACAGCTGAAGAGAGATGAGGTAAAAACCGAGGATGATATGTCATCACTTGATGTGTCTTTTAAGACTCCAGAGCATTCTGATCTTAAACACTCTGCTAAGCAGGACTGAAACAAAACACCACAATTAAAGCATCTTAACATCTGTGTGACTGAAAGCAGTGTTAAATGCAATGATATACATTAGAGGTTCTGGCAAACTATCCGGCGCCTCAGGGGAGGAAGGCAGCAACTCGCTCACACTGTTTACAGTGGGGACGGGGAGCTGCTGACGTCAACTGGGGCTATAGTCGGATGGTGGAAGGAATACTTTTAGGAGCTCCTCAATCCCATTGACGCGCATTCCGAGGAGGAACCAGAGCTGGGAGACCTGGGGACGGACTGTCCAATCTCTGGGGCAGAAGTCGCTGAGGTAGTCAAACAACTACGCAGCGGCGGAGCCCCAGGGGTGGATGAGATCCGACCTGGGTATCTCAAGGCGATGGATGTTGTAGGTCTGCCGTGGCTGACACGTCTCTGCAACATTGCGTGGTCATCGGGGGCAGTTCCTGTGGAGTGGCAAACCGGGGTGGTGGTTCCCATTTTTAAGAAGGGGGACCAGAAGGTGTGTTTCAACTATAGGGGGATCACACTCCTCAGCCTCCCTGGGAAGGTCTACTCCAGGGTACTGGAGAAGAGGTTCCGGTTGATGGTTGAATCTTGGATTGAAGAGGAGCAATGTGGTTTTCGTCCTGGTCGTGGAACTGTGGACCAGCTCTTTACCCTCGCTAGGGTGATGGAGGGGTCATGGGAGTTTGCCCAACCAATCCACATGTGTTTTGTGGATTTGGAGAAGGCTTACGACCGTGTCCCCAGGGACACCCTGTGGGGGGTGCTCCAGGAGTACGGGGTGGATGGTCTTTTGTTAAGGGCCATTCAGTCCCTGTACCAGAGGAGTGCGAGTCTGGTCCGCATAGCCGGCAGTAAGTCGGACCTGTTCCCAGTGAGGGTTGGACTCCGCCAGGGCTGCCCTTTGTCACCGGTCCTGTTCATAACCTTTATGGACAGGATTTCTAGGAGCAGCCGTGGTGTGGAGGGTGTTGAGTTTGGTGACAGGAGAATCGCGTCTCTGCTTTTTGCGGATGATGTGGTCCTCCTAGCTTCATCGAGCTCTGACCTTCAGCTCTTGCTGGGGAGGTTCGCAGCCGAGTGTGAAGCGGCTGGGATGAGGATCAGCACCTCCAAATCTGAGGCCATGGTTCTCGACCGGAAAAAGGTGGCTTGCCAACTCCAGGTCGGGAGAGAGGTCCTGCCTCAAGTGGAGGAGTTCAAGTATCTCGGGGTCTTGTTCACGAGTGAGGGAAGGAGGGAGCGGGAGATCGACAGGCGGATTGGGGCAGCGTCTGCAGTGATGCGGACGCTGAACCGGTCTGTTGTGGTAAAGAGGGAGCTGAGCCGGAAAGCAAGGCTCTCGATTTACCGGTCGATCTACCTCCCAATCCTCACCTATGGTCATGAGCTCTGGGTAGTGACCGAAAGAACGAGATCGCGGATACAAGCGGCTGAAATGAGTTTCCTCCGCAGGGTGGCCGGGCTCAGCCTTAGGGATAGGGTAAGAAGCTCGGACATCCGGGAGAGACTCGGAGTAGAGTCGCTGCTCCTCCATATTGAAAGGAGCCAGTTGAGGTGGTTCGGGCATCTGGTAAGGATGCCTCCTGGACGCCTCCCTCGGGAGGTGTTCTGGGCATGTCCTGCCGGCAGGAGGCCCCCAGGTCGACCCAGGACAAGCTGGAGGAAATACATCTTCAGTTTGGCCTGGGAACGCCTGGGCGACCCAGCTGAGGAGCTGGTGGACTTGGCCGGGGAGAAGGTGGCCTGGGCTGCCCGACTTGGAATGCTGCCCCCGCGACCCGGACCCGGATAAGCGGAAGAAGGCGAGGCGAGGGGATATACATTAGAGTAAAAATACATGGTATTTGTGCATTCACTAAATTATTTGATAATTTCTTTTAGAGAAAGCTGCTCTCAGGTAAGTTTAAGCATCCGGTTTGTAACATGTCATCTTTTACATGAACTGTTGCTTAAGGGGGAAACTTCTCCGCTAGACAGAGTATCTCTAAACTGATCAACAAGGTGAAGAGGCTTGAAGCTGATCAGACCTGTGCTGCAGCTGTGATTAGTGATAAGGATGCTGAAATAGCTGACTTGAAACAGAGGCTGCGTGCCGCTGAGCAGAGACTGACCACTGCTTCGGCTCCTCAGACGGCCCTCGGTCAGGTGGGTGTGGCTCCTCGGCCCGCCCCTCTTCAAACCATCCCTCCTGTCACTCTTCTAGCTGCCACTCCGGCCCCTCCATCCTTCATCCCTCACACTGTTCCTGTAACAGCTGTTCCTGCTCCAGCTGTAACAATAGCTGATATTTACAGAATGTCAAGAAACATCACAAAATTTGAACCAGATCCTGGGGATTCTCTAAGGGTTCGTTCTTATCTCCGTGAGCTTGACTCTCATCTTGGCAGACACCCTGTCAATGTTATTTAAAAATCAGTTTTTTTTTATCTTGGTGCTCTTGGGGGGCCCCTGGTGGTGTGGGGGCCCTAAGCAACCGCTTAACTTGCATAAGCCCTGGGCTGGCACTGTGTGTGTGTGTGTGTGTGTGTGTGTGTGTGTGTGTGTGTGTGTGTGTGTGTGTGTGTGTGTGTGTGTGTGTGTGTGTGTGTGTGTGTGTGTGTGTGTGTGTTCCAGCTCAAATATATTTTTTCTGTTCAATAGTCCTGCATGCCACAATGAGGTAACTGCCTATGCTCCAGCAGATCTACTCAGGAATGAAACTTTATGGTCTCTCAAGCCTTGTCCAGCAAGAACAAGAAATCTGTAAGCAGCTGTTCGTTCCAGGATCTTTATGCAAGGTTTATTGTAAACAATAAGCTATCAGGTAAAAATTATAAGCAACACTTTACAAGTTAAGTTATTTTCCTGTTGTTTTCAAAATGAAAGTGGATGCTGACTTTCTAGTCAGATCACTCTCGCCTGTCTTCAGTGAGAGCGGGACAGTGAAGCACCAGAGAGAGTCAAGAATAATGGACATGGAATGGACATGGAATAATGTAGTAACACATTTCTAAGAATATTTCAGAAAGACAATTTTGCTTGAGCTGTGTTCTTAGAACCATTTAGTTCCTATACCCTTCCCAGAGGAACCTTTTCAGATTCCGTTCACACAGGATTCAGGAAACCGTTGACAGAAACGATGTGACAAAACCGCCTGCGACAGATGTGTTGATTAAAGCCATACTCAGTAGCCAGGTAAACAAACGAGGTCTCGCTAGCTATTTTACAGAAACACGTCTCGGTGAACTCACCCCTCCCGTTGGGTAAAATCCACATGCCAGCCTCCCGCCGACATAGGGCCACGGTTTGCAAAGGTGACAAAGCAGAGTCTAACTTCAGCCGCAGAAATGTTCCCCCAGCTTTTCCTCTTTTCACCTCCAAACGTTTTTAGTTTTCTGCTAGCTGAAAAGGTGTTTTTTCGGGGGGGCTCTGGTATTTTTATCTTAAAATGGAAGCGCTAATCGCCGGCTCTCTGTCCTACTTCTACTTTCACTTTCACTTCCGGGATGTTCTGCCCCAAAATGTGTCCGGGTGGATTAATGCCAATCCAAGCAGTGAGGAAATGCAGCAGACAGACAGCTGGATTGTCCAATCCTATCGTTCGGTCCGAACGATAGGATTGGCTGAAGTTTTTAGAGAACTGTGAGACAACCACTTTATTGATTTCTTTCGTTTTTTTTGTTTGTTTTTTATCTCCACAATATATTTATGGCTATACTATGTTGGAACGTTGTTAAGAAGCTTTAAAAAAAACGTTAAAAGCCACATTGTTTACCTGACTACTGAGTATGGCTTTAAGCACCAGAGAAAGAGGAGGAAAGGAAATATCACCAAGAAGCTATTTTAAAGCTTGTTTTTATAATCCTGTTTAAATTTCTTCATTTGTTCCCTGCATTACCCACAAGTCCAAAAATGGAGGAATACCTGCCAAAAACACAAAGTTGCCTATTTGGGATTACTTTGGCTACAACCTTCTGTTTGTACCAACGGCAGGAAAGGACTCAAACATCTACAAGTTCTCCATCTGACTGAGTCCGCTAAGCTAACACCGTTATTAGCTGCTACCCCGTCACCAAATTGCTCAAAAAGACTTCAAACTGCAGCAGAGATTTTTTTTTAATGGAAGCAACATGTTCACTGAAGGAGGCACTTTTCATTATTATTTTATGTTTATTCAATTATCTTACATATCCACCTATAGGGCATGTTGTGATCTGTGGGGGAAACCAGAGTACCCAGAGAAAACCCACGCATGCATGGGGAGAACATGCAACTCCATGCAGAAAGGTCACAGCCGGGATTCAAACCTGTGACCTTCTTGCTGTGAGGCAGCAGTGCTAACAACTGCGCCACCATGCAGCAACTTTTGTAGATTTGTATTTTGTGTTTCATTAGTTGAATCCGTATGACAAATAACAACTGGACCGGTGTTCCGACTCGCCAAATTCCTGCAGCAGAATCGCACCAGTAGCGTGACACTGACCATAAACACAGTATCGGTAAACTGGAAAAAAGCCAGTCTCTGATTCTTTCTCCACCACCATGGTTATTATTTAAATCAATGTATTTTCTGAAGATGGGCTGTTGCCATTCTTTCTGTCTGTCACAGTCAGAGTTGAGTAAATAAATCAGCGCCAGGAGGAGGAGGGAAAAAGTCTTTGCTCTAAGGTGGGAGGATTATGTGTGTAACATTTAAAAACAGCATTATTTCTATGTGGGCTGCATCTTTTTTCTTCAAAGCATTGTTATTAGATAAGAAAACTAATTTATAGTCTAATAAAAAAAAATTACAAGGGGCGCAGCTTATACAAGTTCACCAAACACGTCACATGAGTTCCACTGGAACCACAGAAAGACCCTGCCTCAGAGTAGGAGCTCAGATGGTTACAGGAACTGTGAGCAATGGTCCCTAGTTCCTATCTAACTGAATGCGCACAAAAACGGCCTGGTTCCTGAAAAGGTTACAGGAACTACAAAAGGTTCCTACAGTCTGAAAGGGGCTAATGACTCTAGTATTATGTTACCTGGTTTTATAAAATGAATAAAGACAGGAAACTTTTTTATTAACCTTTTTTTTCTATTACACCACACGTCTATTGATAGATATTGTTATTGAATTATCGTCCAGCCCTATAGTTTAAACCAGAAAGGATATTGGACATTACGCACTATGTGGAAAGCACCTTATTCACATGTCTAGCATGCTTGTGTCTGATTGGTCTGTGGCATCTAGCTACTGCTTTATTTCTTCTATAATATGCAGCCTTTGTTTTATGCGTTATGTTTAGTTAAACATTTGGTTAAAAAAGTAACCAGAGGTTAAATTCCACAGAAAAATGCTAGTAGCAACATGGACATTCAATACAGACAAAAAGACCCCTAACCATGTCAAAATGATGCATATGTAGAGACATGAGACCCCAAGCAGTAAACATGGTAGATTAACAAGGGAGCTGTTTCAAAAAAGATGTGTAGTCCTGCAGGCTGTTTGGTGGTGCAGTGGGTAGAACTGCTGTTTGGTGGTGCAGTGGGTAGAACTGCTGTTTGGTGGTGCAGTGGGTAGAACTGCTGTTTGGTGGTGCAGTGGGTAGAACTGCTGTTTGGTGGTGCAGTGGGTAGAACTGCTGTTTGGTGGTGCAGTGGGTAGAACTGCTGCAGCAGAAGTCACAGCAAGAAGGTCACAGGTTGGACTCCAAGCTGCAGCCTCTCTGCATGGCGTTAGTATGTTCTCCTCATGCATGTGTGCACATGCTGTAAGGCACTTTGGATAACAGCATCTGATAAGTAAATTAACATAATTCAGTGTTCTAAAATGATGTTTTTATCATTTGCATATCTAGTGTAAACTTGCTGGTGAGTTTCATGTTCTTGAGATGTTTCAGATACTTTTTCAAAACTGCTTTTACATAACTTTTTTGTGTTCTCTTGTTGTTTAATGATTTTGATTTGTAATGATATTTTGTTTTATTAATTTTATTTGTTTTTATCATGTTTGATTCTGTTTTCTGTGAAGCACTTTGTGATTTTTTCTGTGAAAGGTGCTATAGAAATAAACTTTACTTACTTACTTCATATTTTCTTGCAATCTTTTTTTTTTTGCTTCACACTCTTTAGCACTTGATGTTGGGAGCAGCACTATAACGTCAAACTTCTAAAAAAATTATAATAAAAATGATAAGTCATAAATAAGGATTTCTATCATTACAGAATCTGAAAGATGTAGTCAACCACTACATGCTAATCCCAAATATTGGAAATGTGTAAAGAAGCTACAAACCAAATCATTAGAGCATGTTATGCTTTAGCAATATAAAGTATTTTACTGTTGTATACCAATATTATACAGAGGCCATCACAAAAAAGCACTGCATGTGTTCAGAGTAAATTTATTACATAATACAAAGTGTCTGAATATAAAGGCATCTGTACAAACATGTTAATGACATTCAATCAGTCCAAAATAACCATGTATAAACAACTTGACATGATTTCTCTCATCAACTACTCTTTACTTAGACGTTGTGAGAACACACTTTAACAAGTCATAGTAATAGACTAGTGCACATTGTTACTGTTATTGTGAAATAGTCACCTACTTTTGTTTCCCTCAGTTCTGGCCTCACATTGTGGTTTCCAAATAAATCATCCACAATTAGTTGTATATATTAAGACAGAACAATAGAGAAAATGTGACATTTCCAGTACCATGAAGCAATCCACTACTATATACCCCAAAACAACCTAAAGATGCTACTACGTACATACAGTATATAGAGTTAGTCCTAAATACAAACCACAGACCAGTTCTGTACAAGAACTGTCTTTTTGTAGAAATTGAGAAGCTTCAACGAAAAGATGCTCAATAATTTTTGTATTAAAAATTTTAAAAATATGTAAAACATTAATACTGGTTCATAAAACCTACTAGAGCCAAACGCATTGGTTTACATTGTCTGCAACACCTTCCCACTAAGAGGAAGTTTGTGTTTAAACATTTTGGATAGAAAGGGTTTTTTCAGGCGGGCCAGACGGGTTCCTCTGGTTCCTGAACCATTTAGAGCAGCAGCTCTGAATGGCTTTGTGGTTTCTATCTTCCAGATGCCATTACATGCCAGGTTTGTCAAACTTCCATCCACTGGCATTCTTGCCAAATTTATAAACAAGTCGTCTACCGTCAACTCGCTCCAGAATCTCCCTCTTGTAGTAGTACCTGTGAGTGTACAAGTACATGTCAGTCATTTTTTAAATCTGCTAAGCTTCCCAAATTTTAATGTTTTGTAAGAAAGACTAAAAACTTCAAAAACAACCACTAGCATGCCAATAATAATCTGTCATTGGTAACTTAACACATCAATCATTAATTTAACATGGATATAGTTTGAGCTCTGTGGGAACTTTACCCTCTGAGTCAGCTAAAACAACATCGGCTCACTGAGGGAATGTTGCTTCACTCAGTGAGAGTTTGTATCCTGTACTTATTGCATGAAGCGTCTTTGAGTGACCTGAAAAGCGCTATATAAAACTGATGCATTATTATTATTATTATGAAATCAAAGTCCACTGAAGAGAAGTTTCAGTCTACCAAACAGGATGAGGTTGCATTGTTATTGCTGGTTTGTGTGTGTGAATGATTAATGAACACAATTTTAACCTACACATAAAGGTTTGAGAGTCAGGTAGGCAAAGATGCTGTGAAACAGCAAAAGGTGTTTTTTTTTTCTACACTGTAGCATTGACTAACCTCATGGCACGGCTCAGCTTCTCATAGGTCATGCTGTTGTTCTTTTTCTTCTGTCCCCACATCTGAGCCACAGCCTCAGATTTGAGGAACCTGAAAACACCTTCCTGACGATCTTCCCACTTCATTAGACCCTGATTCTTTTCTGGGTGGATCAGAATATCCCTGATGAACTCCCACAGGTGAGTGCCTCGAGGTGCTACAGAGGGTGAAGAACAATCAGTGTGTGTGCAGGGAGAATGAGCAAAGTAAATCTATAAAATATCTTATGGTTGCCCAGATGTTTACTTTGACGAGTACCAGGTTTATTTTTCTTTGGATTGTCATATATGCTGCAGCTGTGCTCCCTGTTGACTTTAGGTGGTCTCCCTCGTGGTCGCTTCAGACGAGACTCTCCTTCTGTCTTGATGTGCACGTCTGACAACACAACAGTTTCAAGGTCAGAACTAGCCTCCACGTAGCTGCTGAGACTCATGAAAACCTTACTCACTTGATAAGGTGGTGTTTGAGAACTCTGGCTCTGATTCACTGCTACCAGACTCTGGTGAGCTCGTAAAGACAAACATGCCACCTGAACATAAAGGATGTGCATTATAAGCAACATGATTCCAGAAAAACAGAAAGGCTTGACACACTAGAAACATGATGATGTAAAACTAACTGCTGGCTGAGGAGCTGCATTCGCTGTCAGACTGACTATCAGACAGGTATTCAGGAGTCGAGGGCTCCATGGCCAAACTGGATAGGTCATAATCATCAGGGTAGTCACAGTCTTTCTTGATTGTTTCATCAGCTGTAGGCAGTAGATACATTCATTAGTTTAATTGATAATAAACCATTTACAGCCATGATGATTATGAGATTTGTACCGATTCTGATGGTGCTGAGCAAAGGATACGTCAGGTTGTCCAGGAAGTTGTCCAGAAGCTGGCAGGTCTCACTGAGCTCTGGTCCTGACAGGCTCTGCAGCTCTGAAAAAACACACAACATTAACTTTACTTTTCTAGATTGATTGATTGATTGATTGATTGATTACCATATTTGGTCTTGTGTTCTTGCAAGCTCTGGTGGAGGTGCGGGCCAATCTGTGGGCCAAAGATTGCAGTCATCTCTTCCTGGTTGAAGCGGCAGAGGGAGTAGCCGTCGATGGAGCAGGAAGCCAGACTCAGGGTGCTTGCATCGAACTTGCTGCTCTCTACAAGATCACTGATCCACTCTAGAACGTGGTTTGGTGTCCAGCAGATTGGGTTGATCTGCTTGTACCACTCAGCTGAGGAGAGAGACAGCAATAATACTCATCCTGTTGAAATGATGACATATTTTGGCCACTTTTTCTACGGCCTTGATCAACATTTAACATTTGATCAAAAATGCTATTTGGGATCATCTAAAATATTTATGATTATCTTTCCTAACTGGATAAAAAATGTGCATAAATCAGAGCCTTTAAAAAATTTGCGACATCAAAAACATTTTGTGATTTGAGACACAATATGTCTAAAAGAGTAACACCCAGGTCTCAGTAACATTCAGGTCTCAGTAACATTCAGGTCTCAGTAACATTCAGGTCCCAATAACACTCAGGTCCCAGTAACACTCAGGTCCCAGTAACACTCAGGTCCCAGTAACACCCAGGTCCCAGTAACACCCAGGTCCCAGTAACACTCAGGTCCCAGTAACACTCAGGTCCCAGTAACACTCAGGTCCCAGTAACACTCAGGTCCCAGTAACACTCAGGTCCCAGTAACACTCAGGTCCCAATAACACTCAGGTCCCAGTAACACTCAGGTCCCAGTAACACTCATGTCCCAGTAACACTCAGTTCCCAATAACACTCATGTCCCAGTAACACTCAGGTCCCAGTAACACTCAGGTCCCAGTAACACTCAGGTCCCAGTAACACTCAGGTCCCAGTAACACTCAGGTCCCAGTAACACTCAGGTCCCAGTAACACTCAGGTCCCAGTAACACTCAGGTCCCAGTAACACTCAGGTCCCAGTAACACTCATGTCCCAGTAACACTCATGTCCCAGTAACACTCAGGTCCCAGTAACACTCAGGTCCCAGTAACACTCAGGTCCCAGTAACACCCAGGTCCCAGTAACACTCATGTCCCAGTAACACTCATGTCCCAGTAACACTCATGTCCCAGTAACACTCAGGTCCCAGTAACACTCATGTCCCAGTAACACTCAGGTCCCAGTAACACTCATGTCCCAGTAACACTTATGTCCCAGTAACACTCAGGTCCCAGTAACACTCAGGTCCCAGTAACACTCAGGTCCCAGTAACACTCAGGTCCCAGTAACACTCAGGTCCCAATAACACTCAGGTCCCAGTAACACTCATGTCCCAGTAACACTCATGTCCCAGTAACACTCAGGTCCCAATAACACTCAGGTCCCAGTAACACTCAGGTCCCAGTAACACTCAGGTCCCAGTAACACTCAGGTCCCAGTAACACTCAGGTCCCAGTATTCCTTTGCTTTGATGGAGGTGTTGAGTTAAACATTGACTTTGTTGTAACTCTCAGTCTAAATTAGGTCAGTGTGAATCAGGCTGACCTGATCTGTTAGTTGAAAATAAGCCTTCATATTAACTATGAGGTTAGAACTGGTCTTATGCTGCATTGATTCTTAATTATCAAAAGTTTAAAGGTCTAGAAAGCAAACCTTTTACTTTTTTAAACTTTTGTACATTTACTTCCACAAACAACAGAATTTTACAGCAGCAATGATCATGAAGTGATCCTCTCACCTGAGCTGTGGCTAAACGCCTGAGTCCTGCTTAGTGAGGCGTTGATGCTGGGCAGCATGTCAGGCAGGCTGGACTGATACATCGTGAGGTTGGCATGAGTCAGGATACTGCTGAGGCACGGTAAAGTCATCTAGCCACTACAAGACAAAGCAAGAAGTCTTCAAATCAGGTATGAAAAATGTCCATTTTGAAGAGTGTTTAAATCTAAAGTACACACTGCACCTACAGGATTACTTAAGTACTTACAGTAATTTACCTAATTTAAGTAATTTAACCTAAGTAATTTACCTAATTCCAACAATGTGATGCAAAAGAAGCACACGCTAAGTAAATCACCAGGCTTGATTTCTGTGTGTCTGAGTCTTCTTCAGAGTCGAGTCCTTGTTTTTGGACAAATGCGCACCTGTTTATTTATATCTCTGTGAAGGAGTGGGGGAGGGACTCAGGTAAATTCAGGGGAATTCCACCAGGAAGCGGCCACACCTCCATCCCTCCTACACTTTCCTGAGAACTTGATCAACAACACAAACCTGTCCTGCTTTTCTTTCTGAGCTTTCATTCCCCTAACTTTCAAACAGGAATATTAAAAATTCAATGATTGTTCTTTTTACACTCATTCTATTATTATCTAATATTTGAGATCATTTTAGTTTAAGCATTTTTCCATCTTAAGTGCAAATATTTTTCTCTATTTATAAGTCATTTATACATTTATTTCATCAACTACGAGTTTATTCTACAATACAGCTGTTTTAATTAGCCACACTGAAGTTGTTTTGTCTAACACGACTGTTTTTATGTAAAAGTGTGCATTGACCCTTTCACTAAAATAAGGAAGTAGCCTTGGATAAAAAACAGTCAGCAGATTAGTCAGTGTCTAAAAATAGACAGTGTGCGACAATGACAGACATGTAGCATGGTTGAGAGATAAAAATAACTTTATAAAGCCTCTCTTCTAAAGCTGGTTGCTTTTCCTTAAACTGCTGTCCTCTGGACAAGAAGTAGTAGTTTATTCCTGGGGTCTGCTGGAGCCACTCTCCAAGATTGAATGCCTTTGGGATTTTCAAGCATTATGTGCCTCTTCTTCTATTTAACTTTATTGAGTCTATTGCATGACCACAGACCGTAGACCACAGACAATATAACACAGACCATATAACACAGACCATAGACCACAGACCGTAGACCACAGACAATATAACACAGACCATATAACACAGACCATAGACCACAGACCGTAGACCACAGACATAGACCACAGACCATAGACCACAGACCATAGACCACAGACCGTAGACCACAGACCATAGACCACAGACCATAGACCACAGACCGTAGACCACAGACCATAGACCACAGACAATATAACACAGACCATATAACACAGACCATAGACCACAGACCGTAGACCACAGACAATATAACACAGACCATATAACACAGACCATAGACCACAGACCACAGACCACAGACCATAGACCATAGACCACAGACCGTAGACCACAGACCATAGACCACAGACCATAGACCACAGACCATAGACCACAGACCGTAGACCACAGACCGTAGACCACAGACCATAGACCACAGACCATAGACCACAGACCGTAGACCACAGACCATATAACACAGACCATATAACACAGACCATAGACCACAGACCGTAGACCACAGACCACAGACCACAGACCGTAGACCACAGACCATAGACCACAGACCGTAGACCACAGACCATAGACCACAAACAATATAACACAGACCATATAACACAGACCATAGACCACAGACCGTAGACCACAGACATAAACCACAAACCATAGACCATAGACCACAGACCATAGACCCAGACCGTAGATCACAGACCACAGACCACAGACCGTAGACCACAGACCATAGACCACAGACCGTAGACCACAGACCATAGACCACAGACCGTAGACCACAGACCATATAACACAGACCATAGACCACAGACCGTAGACCACAAACCGTAGACCATAGAACACAGACCATAGACCACAGACCGTAGACCACAGACAATATAACACAGACCATAGAACACAGACCATAGACCACAGACCGTAGACCACAGACCATAACCATAGACCACAGACCATAGACCACAGACCATAGACCACAGACCGTAGACCACAGACCATAGACCACAGACCATAGACCACAGACCGTAGACCACAGACCGTAGACCACAGACCGTAGACCACAGACCACAGACCACATACCATAGACCATAGACCACAGACCACAGACCATAGACCATAGACCACAGACCATAGACCACAGACCATAGACCACAGACCGTAGACCACAGACCGTAGACCACAGACCGTAGACCACAGACCACAGACCACATACCATAGACCACAGACCGTAGACCACAGACCGTAGACCATAGACCACAGACCGTAGACCATAGACTGTAGACCACAGACCGTAGACCACAGACCATATAACACAGACCATAGACCACAGACCGTAGACCACAGCCCATAGACCACAGACCACAGACCAAAGACCATAGACCATAGACCACAGACCATAGACCACAGACCATAGACCATAGACCACAGACCATAGACCATAGACCATAGACCACAGACTGTAGACCATAGACTGTATACCACAGACCATAGACCACAGACCATAGACCACCGACCATAGACCACAGACCATAAACCACAGACCATAGACCACAGACCATAGACCAAAGACCATAGACCACAGACCGTAGACCACAGACCGTAGACCACAGACCACAGACCATAGACCACAGACCATAGACCATAGACCACAGACCATACACACAGACCATAGACCACAGACCGTAGACCACAGACCGTAGACCACAGACCGTAGACCACAGACCGTAGACCACAGACCGTAGACCACAGACCATAGACCATAGACCATAGACCACAGACCGTAGACCACAGACCATATAACACAGACCATAGACCATAGACCACAGACCATAGACCACAGACCATAGACCATAGACCACAGACCACAGACCATAGACCATAGACCACAGACCATAGACCACAGACCATAGACCACAGACCATAGACCACAGACCATAGACCACAGACCGTAGACCACAGACCGTAGACCACAGACCGTAGACCACAGACCACAGACCATAGACCATAGACACAGACCATAGACCACAGACCGTAGACCACAGACAATATAACACAGACCATATAACACAGACCATAGACCACAGACCGTAGACCACAGACAATATAACACAGACCATATAACACAGACCATAGACCATAGACCACAGACCATAGACCATAGACCACAGACCATAGACCATAGTCCATAGACCACAGACTGTAGACCATAGACTGTATAACACAGACCATAGACCACAGACCGTAGACCACAGACAATATAACACAGACCATAGACCATAGACCATAGACCACAGACCACAGACCATAGACCATAGACCACAGACCATAGACCACAGACCATAGACCACAGACCGTAGACCACAGACCGTAGACCACAGACCACAGACCATAGACCATAGACCACAGACCACATACCATAGACCATAGACCACAGACCATAGACCATAGACCACAGACCATAGACCACAGACCGTAGACCATAGACCACAGACCATAGACCATAGACCATAGACCACAGACCATAGACCACAGACCATAGACCACAGACCGTAGACCACAGACCATAGACCACAGACCGTAGACCACAGACCATAGACCATAGACCACAGACCACATACCATAGACCATAGACCACAGACCGTAGACCACAGACCATATAACACAGACCATAGACCACAGACCATAGACCACAGACCATAGACCATAGACCATAGACCACAGACCATAGACCACAGACCACAGACCATAGACCACAGACCGTAGACCACAGACCATAGACCACAGACCGTAGACCACAGACCATAGACCACAGCCATAGACCACAGACCATAGACCATAGACCATAGACCACAGACCACATACCATAGACCATAGACCACAGACCGTAGACCACAGACCATATAACACAGACCATAGACCACAGACCGTAGACCACAGACCATAGACCACAGACCGTAGACCACAGACCATAGACCACAGACCATAGACCATAGACCATAGACCATAGTCCGTAGACCACAGACCGTAGACCACAGACCATAGACCACAGACCATAGACCATAGACCACAGACCGTAGACCACAGACCATAGAACACAGACCATAGACCACAGACCGTAGACCACAGACAATATAACACAGACCATATAACACAGACCATAGACCACAGACCGTAGACCACAGACCATAGACCACAGACCACAGACCACAGACCACAGACCATAGACCACAGACCACAGACCACAGACCACAGACCACAGACCACAGACCACAGACCATAGACCATAGACCACAGACCATAGACCACAGACCATAGACCACAGACCGTAGACCACAGACAATAGAACACAGACCATAGAACACAGACCATAGACCACAGACCGTATACCACAGACCACAGACCACAGACCGTAGACCACAGACCATAGACCACAGACCGTAGACCACAGACCATAGACCACAGACCGTAGACCACAGACAATATAACACAGACCATATAACACAGACCATAGACCACAGACCGTAGACCACAGACAATATAACACAGACCATATAACACAGACCATAGACCACAGACCACAGACCATAGACCACAGACCATAGACCACAGACCACAGACCACAGACCATAGACCGTAGACCACAGACCATAGACCACAGACCATAGACCACAGACCATAGACCACAGACCGTAGACCACAGACCACAGACCACAGACCATAGACCACAGACCATAGACCATAGACCACAGACCATAGACCACAGACCATAGAACACAGACCATAGACCACAGACCGTAGACCACAGACAATATAACACAGACCATATAACACAGACCATAGACCACAGACCGTAGACCACAGACAATATAACACAGACCATATAACACAGACCATAGACCACAGACCGTAGACCACAGACAATATAACACAGACCATATAACACAGACCATAGACCACAGACCGTAGACCACAGACCATAGACCACAGACCATAGACCACAGACCGTAGACCACAGACCATAGACCACAGACCGTAGACCACAGACCATAGACCACAGACCATAGACCACAGACCGTAGACCACAGACCGTAGACCACAGACCGTAGACCACAGACCGTAGACCACAGACCACAGACCATAGACCATAGACCACAGACCATAGACCACAGACCATAGACCACAGACCATAGACCATAGACCATAGACCATAGACCATAGACCGTAGACCACAGACCGTAGACCACAGACCATATAACACAGACCATAGACCACAGACCGTAGACCACAGACCATAGACCACAGACCATAGACCACAGACCATAGACCACAGACCATAGACCACAGACCATAGACCACAGACCATAGACCACAGACCATAGACCATAGACCACAGACCATAGACCACAGACCACAGCCATAGACCACAGACCATAGACCACAGACCATAGACCACAGACCGTAGACCACAGACCGTAGACCACAGACCGTAGACCACAGACAACAGAACACAGACCACAGACCATAGACCACAGACCATAGACCACAGACCACAGACCATAGACCACAGACCGTAGACCACAGACCATATAACACAGACCATAGACCACAGACCATAGACCACAGACCGTAGACCACAGACCATAGACCATAGACCACAGACCATAGACCATAGTCCATAGACCACAGACTGTAGACCATAGACTGTATACCACAGACCATAGACCACAGACCGTAGACCACAAACCGTAGACCATAGACCACAGACCGTAGACCACAGACCGTAGACCATAGACCACAGACCGTAGACCATAGACTGTAGACCACAGACCGTAGACCACAGACCATATAACACAGACCATAGACCACAGACCGTAGACCACAGCCCATAGACCACAGACCACAGACCATAGACCACAGACCATAGACCACAGACCATAGACCATAGACCACAGACCATAGACCACAGACCATAGACCGGGACGACATTAGCTCAGTTGGGAGAGTGGCCAGTCTAGGAACCGGTTCGATCCCCAGCTCTGGCTGGGTTAGATTGTCGTTGTGTCCTTGGGCAAGACACTTCACCCAACTTGCCTGTGTGAATGTGAGTGTGACTGTGTGTGAATGTTGGTGGTGGTCAGAAGGGTCGATTGCGCAGAATGGCAGCCTCGCTTCTGTCAGACTGCCCCAGGGCAGCTGTGGCTACAGACGCTTGTCGTAGTTCACCACCGGTGAGAATGACTGTGTGAATGAATGAATGATGCAACTCTGTAAAGCGTCTTTGAGTGACCTAAAAAGCGCTATATAAAACTGATGCATTATTATTACCACAGACCACAGACTGAAGACCACAGACCGAAGACCATAGACCGTAGACAACAGATTGTAGACCACAGACCATAGACCACAGACCATAGCCACAGACCGTAGACAATAGACCACAGACCATAGACCACAGACCTTAGACCACAGACCATATGCTATGAACATAAGAACCACATAAAGCCAGGAAAAGAGCCGCATGCGGCTGTAGAGCCATGGGTTTGGCCACCCCTGTTTAAGGCTTTAGCTTCTTCAAACATTTGTTTACTATCACACTGAGTAAGTATGAACTGTATGTAATTAGTTTTCTTTGTTTTAGAGGCTTAACATTAGTTCATGAACCCTTAAACTGAATAGGGTTAGATTAAGTACAATTGAAGTGCTAGCAGTCGGCCGTTTCTGTCTTTCTCTCATTTCTGTGATGTTCTGCTTTAAAATGCACCAGCACACAGTAATGGAGAATCCAAGGAAGTGTGGTGCTTTGGTGAGACAGACAGACGGAATATCCAATAGTTGCTTTCGGTCCGAAATGTATGATTGGCTTAGGTTTTTATAGAACTTCAAGGGAACAACCTTACTGATTTCTTTCATTTTTTGTTTTAATCACCACAATATATTTATAGCTATATGTTAGAACGTTGTTAAGAGGCGTGAAAAAAACTTTTTTAAGCCTCATTGTTTTGCAAATTACCCACAGCACCTTTAATAAATGATCATATGTGCTTTGTTGGAAGGGTGAGGAGCTGTTATTAAGAGATATACTACCTCCATACAATAACCACTTAATATAATATGTGACCCTCAAGTAGCCAAGAGTGGTGGTTATGCAGCAGTGAATGCAGAGGAATTCACACTAGCACCTCCTGTGGTCACAGATTCTGATGGTCACAGACTTTGTTGTAACACGGTTCACGTATGAAAACAAAAATATGTTTGTTTTGTTGTTTTTGACCAGTTAGACTTTCATTATTTGAATCATAACTAAATTCATAAAAGCATGTGTAATTTTACGCTTGTGACTTCTATTTGTTACTATAGATTTAAAAATCATGTTATGTTCCCCTCATTTATTCTTTAAATAAAAAATAAAATTCTGAAAATTTCTTTCAGTTTGGTTTTTTCGTTTTAGCCTCTGAAACAATATTTCAAATACCAAAAACTACACTTGTCATGTTTGAGGGTTATGACGGACCCTGGAGGGAACACAATCAGATGAACAGCAGGAGGTAAGTAAAAAAACTATTTATGTTAAAGGTGGGTTGTGGATGGTGGAAGATCCTGTGCAATCCGGGTTATGGTTCTGGAAGAGTTGCTCCACTGGGAGAGAGGAGAGGAGAGCGAGCAAAGGAGACGGTAAGGGATTCTGCAGATGAAGGTTTAATGATGCGCCTTATGCGTTTATGAGAGGATGAGTTCATGGGGAGGATGAGTCAGTCCGGGGTCCAGACAGGCAGTGATGTAGGAGTGGTGGTGTGGTGATAGGCAGAGGAGAAGGCGACTGGAAGGCAGGACAGGCAGACAGGATTAGAAGGTGGAAGGCTCTGGAGGAGATGTTGGAGGAGGCCAGCACCAGGTAGGAATCACTGGAAGGATGAAAATCTCAGAGATTAGGATTTAGAGTAGAGATCAGAGCAGTGATGGCAGTAACGCTCTACTTAGCAATGCATTACTCTAATATTACATAACGAGTAATCTAACGCGTTACTATTTCCAAACCAGTAGTCTGATTAAAGTTATTTTTTGGAGCCACTGTGCATTACTATCTTTGTCCTTTTCCTTAGAAAAAATATTTGTTTTGTCTCGGTGAGCGGCGTCAGGTGTAAGGAGTCACATTTTCAACAGGAGGACAGCTGTGATGTCAGCAGGAGGAGGAGTCATGTGACATTTATTAACATATTTACCTGAATATCCAGGCATTAGCTCAGTTGGGAGAGTGGCCGGTCTGGTAACCAGAGGGTCACGGGTTCAATCCCCAGCTCTGGCTGGGTTAGATTGTCATTGTGTCCTTGGGCAAGACACTTCACCCAACTTGCCTGTGTGAATGTAAGTGTGACTGTTGGTGGTGGTCAGAAGGGCCGATGGCGCAGAATGGCAGCCTCGCTTCTGTCAGACTGCCCCAGGGCAGCTGTGGCTACAGACGTCTGTCGTAGTTTACCACCACTGGTGAGAATGACTGTGTGAATGAATAATGCAACTCTGTAAAGCGTCTTTGAGTGACCTAGAAAAGCGCTATATAAAACTGATGCATTGTTATTATTATTATTATCTTCGGGGTCTAGACTTTATAACGAGTGTGAGTAGGAGTGGGAATCGAGAACAGGTTCTGTTCGGTCTCTGAACGGTCTCCGTCTGCAAGTGCAGCTGAGGGGCATGACATGAGGTCCCGACAGAACCGCAGCAGTTTAGAGATGAACCCGCAGCAAACTCTGCTTTTTCACAAATCACACTCTGCAGTCTCTGAGACGACTCAGGAGGCTAAGGCTCTGCAGAGGTTTGAGTCCAGAAGCAGTACCGGGAGACCCGGGTCCGTCCGATTCAGGACCTCATCTTGTCTCTCTGTCATGCCGCTCTGATGCACGCCTTATGGCAAGCCCTTTTAACATTTAATCAACAATCGGCCCTCTCTGTAATTCCTATTTCATACAGCAATCACTTAATTTATCCTAGTAAGAAAAAATTTCAAACACACACACACACACACACACACAAAATAAATAAATAATAAAAAGAAAAAGGTGTCAGGGGAAGCTGCAACAAACAATGTGATTCTTGATAAATGCAATGGTCATTTAGTCTGGGAAATCAAGGAAGTCTATCCTTTTAAGAGTCCTGATCAGGGGTTTCCATATCACTAAAAACTTACTTGAAATGCCCCTCAGGTTGAGGCAAATCTTTTCTAGCTTAAGAAAGTATAAAACATCACAAAGCCAGTGAACATAAGAAGGAGAGAGGGGAGGATTTCCACCTCATCACTATCACTCTTCGCGCAAGGAAAGTCATAAAAGCTAATGAGGATTTTTGCCAGGAAGACAGAGCAAGTGGAAAGCGCAACACCAAACATAGAAGTTAAAGGATTAAAGTCCACCACCTTACCAAAAACCTCTGATAATATATTGAAAACCTTTGACCAATAATTGTAAAGCTGGGGGCAAGACCAAATGGTGTGAATCAAATTAGCAGGGGATTGCTGACATCTCTCACAAGCAGGTGAGACATTAGAATAAAACTTGGCAAGTCAAGCTTTAGTGTAATATGTGCGGTGAACAAGTTTACATTGAATAAGGCCATGTCTTGCACACAGAGAGGATTTATGAGTCAACAGTAAAATTTCTTTCCAGAGATCATCTGGGATCGTCTGTCCAAGGTCATTTTCCCAAAGCAACTTAAAGCAGCACTCTGGAGGATTTCATCAGGAGAGCAGTTTTTGAATCTAGCGTCCAAAGGCTCCTCCTCAAAACATCTCGACACGCACATCCGGTCGTGTGTGCGCGCGTGCACGCGGCGCATGTACTTCGGACATGAACTGTACCGCTCAATGTGTAGGGTTTAATCACTCACAGTTCACAATCTTATTCCAACAACACGACGAGGGTCTGAAGAGCCCTCTCTGTCCCTGCTGCTTCTGATATTAGCTCTGTTAGCAGAGAGCTGCTGCTGGACTCTGAAGCTGAACTTGACTCGGCCCTGGATGAACTTTCTCACCAAAATAAACACATTATCCTGTCAAGCCTTGCCATTCTGTGAGGTGAAAGGTTTAAAAATAAAAATAAATCCATCTTTAGCTGGAGAATGGGTAGGTTTTTAGTAGAAATGAGCCGTGAGTCCTCAGTGAACGGCTGAGACGGCA
>SSNR01000004.1:285233-296540 GCA_006937965.1 Callopanchax toddi
CCCCCCCCCCCCCCCTTCCCCCAAAGAAATCAATGATGGTTCTCTTACAGTTCTCTAAAAACCTCAGCCAATCATATGTTTCGGACCGAAGGCAACTATTGGACAATCTGGCTGTCTGTCTAGCAGAAATGCCGCACTTCAGCACTGCTTGTATCCTCCATTAATGCGTGCTCGAGCTTTTTAAAGCCAAACATTGAGAAGTGAGAGGACAGAAACGGTCATCTGTTGTCGCTTCAATTTTAGGAAAAAATACCAGACTCCCCAAAAGAAAAACACCTTTTCAGCTAGGCTTGGGCGGTATTACGGTGATACCGTATTGTACCGTACCGTACACTGGGTATTGAAAAATAGCAACGGTATCTGTTTCAATACTGTCATGAAAAACTGCACGGTCAGCACTAGACTGCCGGCGAGCTGACGGTAACTTTGGGCTGGTCTGGGGCGCTCGTGCCGCCCGCTATCCAAGCGACTTGTTTTAATCAGCACTTCCTTGTTGTTGCGCGAGCTCCTATAGCCGCTGGTCTGTTCAGCGCACTTAGGGCTTCAGTCAACAGCGGGGGTTTTCGTTTAGCTGTATTTCCGTTTTATTTTGACACTGTGTTTCTAACACAGCCATTCATTTGCAGGAAAAACTCAACTCTTTCCTCCTGCTGGTTAGAGTTATGGAGGGTCTCTGTCCAACTTCTCACCACACACCAGCAAATATTGACACAATAAACTCATTTTATTTCAAAACATATTCAATCTAAATATGCAGAATCACAATTAGCAATGATTTTAGCATCAAACATGGTTTTTATGATGGGTGTTTCACAGTGTGAAGACATTTTAAACTTTGTGATTAGACCATGTGATCCAAGATCTCCGACGTGGCGACAGATTTCAGTCAGTTGGGACAAAAGAGAAAAAAGTTCCATCAAATCTCTTTCTCGCTCGCTCATAAATATAGATATGTGACTCCTAGTTCACACCGGGTCCAGAACAGATGCGTCCAGTTTCCTTATGACTTCTGTACAGACTGAAATTCACACAGCCAGTGGTTTGTGTGCAGAACATTTCCGGTACATTGCTCCTGTGAGAGCACCAAATCTTGGTGGTTCACGTGAGTTCGTGTGATAACAAGTACCGGTACATGCTTGTTAGCATGTAGCAGGAGCTGCTAAACAAAAGATACACTTGTCTTCTTGTACTTTTGTTGAGGATTATTTATTCACATGCCTTGTTCTACAATGGGTTAGCGCACTCCATTTTTATATAGTTTAATGTTATGCTTAATTAGGTCTTATTTTGTGTCTTTGTCTTTTAAATATTGAATATTTAATGTTAACTTCAGCAACGTAGCTAAAGGGTTTATTTTGAAATATACCGGATGCACTTCGCCGGTTTGCGTGTCACTTTCACTTCATAAAAATCTGGATGTGGCGTCCGGAAAAAATAAACTTGATTCTTTTAGAAGTCCATGCTGAGCCGCTGGACTGGTCTATATGGTAACTTATAGACCGGTCCGGTCGCGATCCGAGCTGCACTTCCTGTTGCTTCTAACAAATGTTTTGCTTCAACCCCTGCACAAATCTGCTGTTTCTCCCAAAACAAGCACTATATGATGGTCTGTTTTCCCTGCAGGTGGAGGCCATAGAAAATCGTTGTCTGGAGCTGTTTGCCAGAAACTACAAGTTCAGCATCATCCAAAACTCAAATGGAGAACTGTGTGGCCACTACCCCCGGCAGATGGTGTTTCTGGAGTACGAGTGTGTTGACATGAACAGAGACAGGTAGGGCTGGGTATCGTTAAATATTTCTCGCTACTACTACTTTAACGATACCTGGTTTTCGATACCAGTACCTTAACGATACTTTTTTCGATACCCATATGTATAAGAGAAAATAACAAGTACTTAAATTTTTTAAAATTAAACAAAAAAACAGTTTTATGGCATGTTTATTTATTTATTTATTTATCTCTGACCTAGGAAATGTTCTGTTAACTAAAGCTGTCGGTGTCTACAGTGACTACAATCCATGTAGTACTCTTTCTTTCATTTTTCCATTTCTGAAACAGACACTGAATAATCAGATTTAACAGTTATTTGGTTTTTGTTATGGAAAAACAAAATCAAAAATACGGCCAAACAGGAAAACGGATCCGTTTTCATTATTTCATTATTCGGTTTTTGCTAATAAAGAGTACACGGATTCAGGTCGACCAGAAACAAGTGTTACTCTGGAGCTGTCAGGATGGGAGCACAGGAAGAACTGAATGATTGACCAGAGCAGGAAAAGCCTCCACACATCCTTGCTGATAGCTGAACCTGTGGTAATAAAAAGTAAATGCTCCTAAATAAACAAGTACGTCTCGTGGCCTCACGGATTTTTAAATTGCAATTTTATATGCTTTTTAAACAAATACAGCGCATGTATTCTGCGTCCTCCTGGTTGCAGCTCCGCCTCCGATGCTCCTGCTGCCTCTCAGCAGGTGAGACCAGTGCTGCGGTCCCATCGCCCCAAAGACACCTACTTCCGTAAACACGTATTCACACACGTTGTTTGCAAACCGTGCGTCATGTCCTTGCGCTGTTCACCGGAGCTGCGCCGTTCAGCGGAGGGTTACAGCTGCTCTTTGTCATAAAAGTAGTCCCGAGTTAAAAATAGTGCATGTAATTCCTTTGTGTTACTTTTTATTTTCCCTTGCAGTCGATATGTTTACCGAGGTCACTAGGCCGAATTATTATCATTGTTTGTGAGTTTTATGGACGTGTTTTCTGGCAATGCTATCTGGTACCATTCACTTACAGTGTTTGAGCTAAGCTAAAGCAAAAAGAGTACTGCCGGATCAGGAAATCGGCTGGGCTGTTTACAAATAGTTTTTGCCCACTTATCTAACTCTGAGGAATATGGCAATAGACAAAAAATAAATTGGCGGTGGAGTATCCCTTTGAAATGTTCAGTTGTCTTCTACTGATTGTGTTCTTCCTGATTTTGAATCTGCTGCATAGTTCTTGCTAAATAGATCCATGTGTTTTACTTCAGTAAATAAATAAGTTATTAAAACTTTGGTCTGCTGTCCATTGCAATCCAAGACTGCAGAGCATTTGTATAAAATTGACCTTTTAGTGTGTCACCCTTCAGTCTTTGGCCCTGCCTGGATCCCCCAAGAAAAAAACTCTAGACACACCCCTGGGAGCGGACGCAGCTGGCTGCTGCTGCAGAGTTTAGTGGTGTCAGACTCCGGTGTGATGCCTTCTCTCCCCCAGACTTGGACCGTGGACTCGTTATCAGACATTGATGTGACCCATTAAGATTCATATTATTAGTTCCTCTGGTTTAATGCGTGTCTGTGATTAAAGGGAAACTTTGCAACTTTTTCATATTTTAGAATCTTTTTCTTGAGCTAGTATGTGTTAATTTGACCCTTTATAAGGTTACTGAAAGGTCACTCAGCCCCATCTAGTGTTTAGATCAAGAATACAGTGTTTGCAACTCGAATTTCTCCGTCACAGTGTCCCAGAAGTCTCATAAAGTCACGTCTCGCGAGAAGCAGTAACGCTTTACGGCATTTCAATATTTACTTCTCTGTATAGGGGAGCTGAATCATAGCATCGTGTTCATCATGGCGGAGCCTCCAAAGAAACAAAGAAAACCTTTATCTGATGAAGCTAGAAGAAGCTAATTGCTTCTGTGGTTTGTAGTTTTGAAAACACGGACGGAAAACAAGGGGGGGTGGGGGGGAGTTCGTTTTTACAACAGTGATTTAAAAAGGACACTAGGGGGTGCTCACAACAAGCAAAGCTGCATAGTATCACTTTAAACCACAGGGAGACTTCCAGTGTCGCAAAGAGTTTTTCCCCAAACAGCTGACACAATATGATTGGCAAAATTGACAGAAATTCGTCACTAGACTCGCCATGACGGAGAGCTTTAATCCATACAAGTGTGCAAATATAGACTATGTATATTTCACATGCTTTAAATTGTTTTAACATATATATTTTTAATAACTTAACTTTCTCTGTGTGTCTCTATCAACAGTCTCAAAGCAAATACTGAGTCTGTCGCATTCTTTCTTGGCATGAAATCATACTCTTAATCTGGCTTCTACTACTCTTTCTGAGTTTTGATAAATTAGTTGGTTTAATTACGAGAGGTTGTACAAAATCAGAGTACAATCGATTGGACTGAGCCTTTTATTTCAGTTGATTCCAGTTAGAAAACTGTGATGAATGGAATTGACTGGATGTCTGTGTTTGTAGGTTTGAAAGCACAGTGCAGGTCAGCAAGCTGCAGGATCTGGTGAACCGAAGTAAGCTGGCTCGCTGCAGAGGAAGATTCGTCTGTCCTGTTATCCTCTACAATGGAAAGGTATCATTTGACTAGTTCAAGCTAAGCTAGTTCAAGCTAATGCCTAGTATGAGCTAACAGCTAGTTAGAGCCTAATGGCTGGTATGAGTTTAGACCAAGGTGCATTACTGTTGTCTTAAATCAGCTCCAGCCATCTAAACCTTCCAGCGGTTCATGTGATCTTCTGATAGACTGAACCCGGGGATACATGACCTCCTGGACTGGACTTTAGGGAAGTCTGAACCTGAACAGGGATGTCCTACTTCAGGTCAGAGATTGAATGGGTCCAGGTCAAGGAAATGTTCCGGTGCGTGCTCCACAGTTCAGGTGGCTTGTTAAAGAGATTTTGGTATAAGCTGGAAGACTTCAGCGTCTCCAGAGGCGTGAACAAGCAGGTTAAACTCAGCTGACAGGAAGGCAGCATTCAAACTTAAAAATAAACAATGGAAGTATTTGAGTTTTAAACTTAATTTGACAATTAACTATAATTACAAAAAAAAAAACAATAAACTTTATGAAAACGTCTAAACTTTGAGTTGGTAATGTGAACAATACAGTGAGTGCAGACATTTTAACATGATCATTATCATCTGATTTTCCGTTATCTTTTTATTTTGATCATTTTTATATATTCTGTATTTATTTAATACAATGTGTTTAATTAGCTCACATTTTATTTTTATTTATTCTGTAACAAGTGTTTGAGGAAGGCTAGGGCATGGGTTAGGGGTTAGACTAGGGCAAGGGTCAGGGGTTAAGTTGGGGGTTATGCTAGGATTGGTGTGCAGCTTCTGTTGTTCCTTCTGTACTGTGTCCTGCTGTCTGCCCAGTCCTGAATGTTTTCACCTTATTCCAGCACATTTGCCGATCATCCACCCTGGCAGGTTGGGGAGAGCTGTATGGACGCACTGGCTTGAACTACATATTTTCAGGTACCAAACAGGTGCACTCACATACAACAACATACTACTAGATGTAACAGAAGTAGAGGAAGTCGAGGCTAATTGGTTTTCCACAGCAGTTTTATTTCACAGACTTTTGTGTTGTGACTCCATTGGAGCAGCTATTACACTAGGTCTAAAGTGTTTCTCTCAACGATTAATGCTGTTGCACTAGTGTTGCCTCAGTTATCTTGATAAAGTTTTCAAATTAATTACAAAAAATATATATATTTACAGGCACCTTTTATGACACTCAAGGTCACCTTATAGCAGTGGTCTCAAACTCAAATGAGCTGGGGGCCACTGGAGCCAGAGTCTGGGTGAGGCTGGGCCGCATCAGGTCGCTCACAAAGAAAGCGTTGTTAAAAATTCTAATCTTATCAAATCTCTTTATTTTTTATTGTCTAACACAAAATAATAAGAAAAAACAATAAACAAATTAAGAATTAATACAAAAATAAATTAATCGGTACTAAATAAATAATAATAACTAGATTTGTCTAGTCAGCGACTTTATGTGGTTTCTTCAGTCTTTGATATCTGCCTAATTCAGATTCAGATGTCTAACAGTTCTTTAACCATTTTAACACGTATAAATATATATAAGGACACACACACACACACACACACACACACACACACACACACACACACACACACACACACACACACACACACACACACACACACACACACACACACACACACACACACACACACACACACACACACACACACACACACACACACACACACACACACACAAATATATATATATACAGAGAGTTATGGTGCTATGTTGTTTTTTAAGAATTCTGGTCACTTAAATTGACTATGTCAAATCTCAGCATCATTTCATAATAATCTGAACTCTGATTTCACAACAATGAAACCATTAATGCTGCAAAGTTTGAGTTTAATGGAGTCTGGTCTGAATTACTGCAGAATCATGAATCACATGGATTATTTACTTAGTAAAATGAGTTACTCTGAGCAGGTTTATTAAATATAAAGAAAAATAATTAAAAATTAGGCTGTTTGAAAAGAAGTTCCTCAAGATCTGGATCTCCTAAAACAGCCATAAATCCATCCTGTGTTTTCTGACTTCTGGTTTCCATAATCACCACAAAATACATCAGACCAGTCTGTCCTGACCAGAAGGTGAACCCTGTAGTCCGGTAAAGTTTACTTTGCCAACTTTACCGGACTAACACAGGTCAGGATCCGCCTGCGCGAGCTCTGTACCGAGTCCGGACTCCCCCCTCTCCCCCCCTCCCCTGACAAAAGTCTGCGCGAGTCGCTCGCTGACATCACCTGCACTGAGTCTGGATCAGGACCGGAGACCGCCGTAACCCTGAAACCCGGTCCAGGGGTAGGGTGCGTGTCTCGTCCTGGTCCACTCCCAGAGCAAACTGGAAGGTTTTACTCACCAGTTTAGAACTGAACTCTGCGTGTCTTCTGCTCAGCAAACTCATGATGAGAGAAGTGAAATCCAGTTTCCTACGTGGTTCTCATCCAGTCCACTCAAACGGTCCTCCTGTCCCCTAAAGGTCTTCAGCTCCATGAGACCCCGATCAGAACTTTATCAGAGTTAGCTCCTGACTGCATTTTGCTCCAAACCTTTCAGTGAATTGCTGAGGATGATGATGATAATGCCGTCGGTGTCAGTCCGACCGAGTCGTAGAGACCGCTAGAAGCAGGTGGACCGGCCTGAAGGGGGACCTCAGTAGAACCACTCGCTCCGTCAGACCCGCCGCCGAATTTAAAATAATTCCAGTTTAGTCCGTTTTGGTGTGGTACAGACGTCTCCTCCTTTCCTTTTCTTTTCTTTTTTGTGAACCACTTTAGGGCTTACTGGACATTTTCGTAGTGTTTTTCACCACAATGAGTCCAGTTAGCTAAACTAGATGTCCGTGAGCCAAAGCGTCAGCGATGATGACGTTTATGATCACAATTAATCTGATTGGATCAAAAGATTTCCCAGCAGGCTTTGTTCTTTAGTAAATGTTGAAAATAACATGAAATTAAGTCATTTTAATTCATTTTTACCAACAGTAAAAGTTTTATTTAAAAAATGATCATTTCTGAAATAAAAACTGCATACATTGAAGAACAGTAGAGGATTCTATTTATATATTATAAGCAAGTTGAGGCAGTCTGGTGGCTCCATGACTGGAAGAGACGGAGCAGGAGAGGCTTTATAAAGCTTTTTCGTTTGAAAAAATGTTAACAAGCTTTATTATTATAGCTCTGTCCACACTGAGATATCAGAAGGCACCGCCTACTCACGGCATGAAGGTGATTACTACAAACTCGTGGCCCGCGGATCATCAGCCCCGCCCACCCGCGGGGCCAAGGTGGGGGCCACAAAGTGGCGGATCGCGGGCCGCGAGTTTGAGACCCCTGCCTTATAATAAAACAAGACAAAAAACAGCAAGGTAAAGACCAGTGTTAATTTCGTAGACGAAATATTTTCGTTATTTATTTCGTCACGAATATATTTTGCCGAACGAAAACTAAACGAAATTCAAAAATATAAAACGGAAAAAGACGATAACGAAGACTAAATCGGCGGACATTTTCGTCAGGAACGAAAGACGAGACGAGAATTGACAGTGACGAAATCCAATCAGAAAACGGGAAGAATTTGACGAACATACCAAAGAACCAATCAGCAATCGGAGCAGGCGGAAGTAGATGAGAAAGGAACCAATCAGAGTCCGCCTTGTCGGGACGCGCCGGAATTTGTAAACAGCAGAGCAGACTCCGACAGGAACAAACTTTATTAAAAGTGGGTCACATGAACAGAACGGAGGCAGAGTTACGACGCCAATTTTAAGATAATAGTGATGAATGCAGCAGAGGATCAAACAGCTGTCAGGGAGACAGGAAATATGGAGTTACGGAGTGAAATGACTGAAGACGGAGCGTTGTGGTGATCACGTTCTGTGTGAGGAGACGGACCGCAGCGTGAGAACAGCTGATCAGACTCTGTGAGTTAAAGCCTGCAGACTTTTGATCTGACACGTCATGAGCAAAGTTCTGACAGTTTACATTATTATGGTATTTATTTGCTCAGGACCACTATTGTCTTTCCTGACAGAACTCACACACAGTAGAATATGAATTACAGATCTTTGTGATTGAATTAATAAAACAAATATTAAAGGTCTCTAAATAAGATAATATTTAAACTACTTAATCAAATTTTCAACAAAATAGTTTATTTTAAAAGTGAATTTAGTTTTTTTCTGAAGATTAGTCTTGGAAAGGGCTGTGTCTTATAATTGGGGTCATTAACAATATTGGGAACGTTGATAAAGAGCCCATTTGTTTATATAATACTTAATAATGCACTAATGTTAATAAAAGTAAAGTGTTACCCCAATTAATTTAAAGAAATGTAAAATAAACGCACCAGAGGAAAATATATTAATATTAGTGAAATATGCCTATTTTATATTTAGTCGACTAAAATTCGGAACTATTTTAGTCGACTAAAATAGTTCCGAATTTTAGTCGACTAAAATTAGACTAAAATTAAAACAAATTGGACGACTAAAACTAGACTAAAAGGAAAAAGAATTTTAGTCAAAAGACTAAGACTAAAACTAAATTAAAATTTCATGCCAAAATTAACACTGGTAAAGACAAATAAAAAGTATACAGACTGTTAAAGAAACACTTAAAAATCATCAATAAATTCCACATTGACCCGAATATAAAAAGCTTTTTCCTTGAAAATAATGTGCTGGTGAAGGTTCTCAGTCATCCAGGTCATGATAATCCAAAAAAGGTTTTAAATAAAGGCAACTGGACTTATTTGGTTCTTTGAAGACGTTTCGCTGCTCGTCCATCGGTCTTGACAGAGAAGACTGATGGTTTGAGAGAGGAGTTAAAGAAGCCATCTATGTCAAACGTGAAAAACCAACTTTAAACAGAGGAGGAGGACTCTACCTTTCCAGCACTTACCAGTCTGCTCTGAATTTAATTCCCAGACAATTCACGCCTCTAATCAAAACAACTCACCAGGACTCCAGTTGAATACAGTGGAGCGAACACCTCCTCAAAGGGGGATAGAATTAGGTGTGTCACAGACAGAGGAAGATAAGCACAGTTTATAAGATTCTCTCTCCTCTACTTCAGACAGAATTGACAAAGCTACTCGGATGAGCAGCGAAACATCTTCAAAGAACCAAATAAGTCCAGTTGCCTTTATTTAAAACCTTTTTTGGACTTGAAAATAATGTGAAAATGTGGGATTGTCAGTGTCATGGCTCGGCCACACCAACAGAGGGCGCCAGTGTTTTGTAAACAGTAAAGCCGACGCCGACCGGAACTGACTAGAATTAAAAGTGGGTCAAATTAACAGAACTAAGGCAGAGTTTTGACGCTAATTTTAAGATAATAGTGGTGAATGCAGCAGAGGCATCAAACAGCTGTCAGGCAGCCAGGAAATATGGAGTTATGGAGTAAAATTACTAAAGATGGCACATTGTGGCGATGACGTTCTGTGGGAGGAGACAGGACAACTGTGTGAGCACAGCTGACCAGAGGATGTCTGTGAGTAAAAGGCAAAGCCTCATGCAGATAATTGATTTGACACGTCATGAGTAAAGTTCTGACAGTTTGCATTACTATGGTATTTTTTTATCAGTTTTTGTTCAGGATCACTAGTGTGAATTATAATAATTATAATAATAATAATTTCCACGAGGTTATCGATTGTTTTCGCCGTCAGTGTGAGTAGTCCATTCACAAATGCTTTTTGTTTACCAAAGACTGGCGCTCGTGTGTGATGTCATGGATTTCCCCTCGCCAGTTTTTCGCGGCACTTTAAAGGTGTGGTTTTCTGGGTTATTTTATAGTTTTGCATTGTTCTCTAGTGTAATTCAATGCTATCTGTGTAATTTTTATAAAGAAAGAAGCTTTGATGCTTATAATATAAGCTTTAGAAATTTTCCATCTGACACCTGAATTTGAAACGGCAGGATTTTCATTAGTATTCATGATATGCACAGCACTTGCTTCTGATTGGATGAACGTCAATACTCCGCCCCCCGAAATGTCCCGAGATACTTTGGAAAGTGAAAAAGTGAAACACCCAGGTAACAAACAGTAGCTACTGGTCTTTACTGAAGATTAGCTTTGAGGGAGCTGCTTCCTGCTAAAACTCATTTCCTCAGCTTTCCTCCTCTTTTTCTCCTCTTGCTGTGTCTGTCAAAGAGAGCGGGACCGGTGGCAGCCAGCCAGGTATATCGCCGAGTTGGCAACACTGCGTCTGCGTTCCGCCATGTTGAATTTTCAACAAAAACAAAAGCTAGCAGCTGGGCGGACCGAGAGTAGTTACCATCTCAGCGAAAACACGTGACGTCAAACCGTGCACAAATGCACATCCGCATTTTTAAGTTTCATTTCTTACAAATTCAGGTTTTTTTAAATAACCAGGGAGCAGAGAGTTTTCATGTTTGGCCTACATGACAGGCTCAGGGGGACCTATTAGAAACTATGAAAACCTGGAAAAAATGGATTCTGTCAAAACCACCCCTTTAAGGGGGATGTTATTAAATTGTGGATGTTATTAAGAGTCTAATTAAGCGTCTTAGGAAAGAGTGAAGTCTGGGATTGTAAAAATGATCTGACTGAATTTATTAATCTTAATTTAGATGTTTAATGGGGTTTATGCACGGTCACTTCCTGGTTGCGATAGAGGCTGCCGCTCCCTTCCGGTTCAACGCTGTTCCCACACAAACTGGACAAAATTGATTTTTTTACCCGTTTTCTTCAAGATCTGCCGCGCATCACGGTAAACGATGTCCACCGAATTTTTGAAAAACACACAGAGACGTCTGCGAGCAAGCGGGTGAAGGACTTTAAGCTGTATATAACCAGCTTTATTCATGAAATTGAAGGTAAGCTAACAGCGTTAGCTCGTAGCTTCCATCATCAAAAAACAGTGAGACAGATCTATATAGCCGTGATCGTGGGCTCCAACTGCTTCCCAACTTTCAACTTTCTCTGGTCTAGCTGT
>SSNR01000004.1:296550-328768 GCA_006937965.1 Callopanchax toddi
TACGTTATCAAACACCAAGTCTTCATTCACCAAAAGAATAGTTGTTCCAGTGAAATAACACACGAACGGCGCCGCGCCTCCTCCATTAGCCTCCTCCGTTAGCCTCCTCCACTCGGCTCTTTGACTACTGTGCTGCAAAGTGTGGACTGCAGACACGGTGTGGTTAGAAATGATCACGTTTTCTCTTCTTAAGTTCACAATCCTTCCTTTTTGTAGTTATTTATTCAGTGGAAATGTGTGGAAACGGACTGATGAATTCTATTCAGCTGATGCGGTACACAACGGAACACAGCAGTGTTCAGCTGTCGAGGCTTCCCGTCCGCTGATACTTATATGATGGCTTCATTTCTTAGTGCTATAATATATATATCATTCTGTACTATACTATACTATTACTCGTTTTGATTATAAACAATATCTTTAGCTGGAAATGCACTCTAACTCTGGAAATCTTCACGTTTCAAATGGAACCGGAAATGGTCCCGCGAGGTAATTTTAAACCGGAAGTTCTACTAAGTACTCTGTGCATAAAGCCTATTAGTTATCAACTTATCATAACCATCTGACGTCAGCTGGTAGGGCTTACTGAACAGATGAGGGCTCCTTTATAGATTTGGCTGGCAGGCAGAAGTCGATCTGGACGAATCTGAGGGTGTTTGAATCCCCAGGTTCTGAACAGGTTACTTCTGGGTACGCAAAGGCTCCGAGTCCTCTAGTTACAGCTCTCGTTGATCTTAAGTTGCCCCTGAATACAGCAGCACTTCAGCTGGATGATGGTTTGTTTAGCGTCTGATGAAGTTTTAGCAGGTTAAACAAATTATGGTTGTTTGGTTATTAAAAGGGTCAGCTCATTGTCGCTACAAAGTCATCTGTCGGAAGATCTGGCTTGATCCCCAACAGCTTTCAGTTTAGCATGTTGACTACTAGAACACTCAAGAAGATCACAGACCTGCACGGTGCAGTAGGCGTTATCAAATTCCTCAGGCTTCACTTTCTCTTGAGAGGCGTCTAAGGAACATTTCACCTAATATCATGAATTAAAGCAATATAACTGTCATTATTAATATACTGTTAATTACTATTAATATGTAACATGACTGTTATTAAAACGTCATTAAATCATCAAGTAGATTCATTTGATATATTTGATCTAAATTAATGCATTTCAACTAATCATTGTTTTAACTCTTAATTTATCAATTTTAAAGAGACAGATTAACATTAATGAGAGTAAGAGACTTGAGCTATAGTAAAGAATGTATTTAAAAATCATCAAATCACTTCTTCTGAGCAGTTTCAACAATTATCAAGTATCTTTGACATAATTACTTCTGAGCAATCAAGTCTGGTTAAATTCATCTTTAAGAAAAACATTCATTGTTATTCGTTAGTCATCAAGGTCTGTAAAGTAGAGAAGAGACTTTATTAAGTTTCAAGTTTTATTCCTTCTGCTGTAGTCTCCTGTAGAAGAGACGAGTGAAGAAGAGAGAGGTTGTGACGAATCTCCAGATGGGAAGGCTGGCTTACGGAGACGGACTGTAAACAAAGAATTGTTATAATAAAAGATAGAGCAGTGCTTTTCCAGGGGAAAATGGAAGGACTGGTCACAGTGTCAGTTGACCTTTGACACACATGACTTTCCAGGCACTACACAGTGATAGTGTTTGCCATATGGGAGAATTGTAAACAGTCCATTGTGAGTGTTCAAACACAAGTTTGCATTTGAGTGCCTTCATAAGCCTTGAAGCATGAGCCCTCAGCTATAACAGGTGTTTGTTTGTCTGCAGGGGGCAGCGATGACACCTGGACAGAGTCAGAGGAGCTACCAGATGACAACAGTGCCATAAGGTTATAAAATGAGATATGCAGTTCTGTCTCTGGATTCTGGTTTTGCTGCTCTACAGACCAGGCCGTCAGCAGTTTCTTTTCAGATCTCATCACCTGATTCAGGTCCAGTAAACTCTGTTTCTTTGAGAAGTTTTGTCTTAACCTCTTCCTGTTGTCTCCTGTCAGGAACAGGGACTCCCAGCTCTTTGACAAGGTGCGGGGTCATGACATTAAGCTGCTACATTACCTCTCAGTTCGCTACATCTGCGACTTGATGGTGGAGAACAAGAAGGTCAAGTTTGGTCTAAAGTAAGAAACATCTCAAACGATTTGATTAACTATAGCTTGCATTTGTACAAGACATTTGACTGAGCTGACGTGAGGTTCATTTAGTTTAAAAATATATATATTTATGATGTTAAAAAGCTGTTTGATCTGGAATCAGACTGGACTGTGTCATAAAGACTAATTGACCATGTCATTTCTTCTGCCTCAGATATTTCATCCCCTTCCTGCTGCTCATTTAATTTCCCCCCTCCTGCTGGGTCACCTCTCCTATCTTTAAATAAAGCATACACGACAAATAATTAAAATACGGTAATATGATCATACTGGAGCAGAACACATATGCTCAGCAGCTGTCTAAATTAGAATCACAATGAACAAACCTTGTCTCCAGTAAAGAGGGCTACACTACAGCTTCATTTTCTAGGGGGATGCAGCGGGCGTAACCTTCATCGGACGCGCGAACACACACACACACACGGCACTGCACCGGAAACACGTCCTGTGACACACATGCGCAGCAACAGCGGCACACACACACACTCGCAGCACCTCAATACATGCAGGCAGCACTGGTGACACATTGCCGTGGTACCGGTGAGACACATCAGTTCAGCACGTCTGACACACGCACACAACTCACACAAGCACTGGTGATGCGCGTGCAGCACCAGCAACAGCTTGTCATGCTTAAAGCCATACTCAGTAGCCAGGTAAACAAACGAGGTCTCGCTAGCTATTTTACAGAAACACGTCTCGGTGAACTCACCCCTCCCGTCGGGTAAAATCCACATGCCAGCCTCCCGCGGACATTGGGACCACGGTTTGCAAAGGTGACAAGGCAGAGTCTAACTCCAGCTGCAGAAACGTTCCCCCAGCTTTTCCTCTTTTCACCTCCAAACGTTTTTTAGTGTTCTGCTAGCTGAAAATGTGCTTTTTGGGGGGACTCTGGTATTTTTACCTTAAAATGGAATCACCCGCCGTCCTACTTCTACTTTCACTTTCACTTCCGGGATGTTCTGCCCCAAAATGTGTCCGGGCGGATTAATGCCAATCCAAGCAGTGAGGAAATGCAGCAGACTGTCCAATCCTATTGTTCGGTCCGAACGATAGGATTGGATGAAGTTTTTAGAGAACTGCGGGACAACCACTTTATTGATTTCTTTCGGGGTTTTTTAATCTCCACAATATGTTTATGGCTATACTATGTTGGAACGTTGTTAAGAAGCTTTAAAAAAAACGTTAAAAGCCACATTGTTTACCTGACTACTGAGTATGGCTTTAATCACTGTCTCACAAGTTCTCATTAATGAAGGACAGGTACCGAAACAAGGCACTGTTCACTTGAATCGGTGCTTGGTAGGTACCACAGAATTTGCTCAGTGCCTTAAAAAGTACCAAATTCTGTACCCATTCCTAGTTCTCAGTCAGGTCAGGTCACATAGCAAGGCCCCAGCCTTCCTGAGTGATGGTACTATAAATCCCCAGCTAAACCAAATATACCATATTAGACCTAAAAGCACCAGGCTATGGCAAATCTGTGCCAAGTACTGTTCGCTGTGATGACAGCACCCCTATCTGAAGTCTGTTGCTCTGTGTGCAGATAACAAAACGTCTCATCCAGCTGTGTGTCTTTCTGCAGTGTGACATCATCTGAGAAGGTGGACAAGGCCCAACGCTATGCAGACTTCACCTTGCTCTCTGTGCCTTACCCAGGTGAAGCACATCACTCCTTGGCACAAAATTTATTACATGTTCGAATCACCAGAGGTCTAAGGAATGAATTACCAATTCAGTATTATTTATGAAGAACTTTAAATACAACAACACATAAAAACACAATAAAAGACATATCAGCAATCACATTAATTAGAGAAACCAACTAAATGGAAATAAAACATTTATTTACTTTAGGTCAGCTGTTCAGGGACTAGGAGATCAATTTGTGTCTCTATTAGGAGCAACAACAAGTTACTGGCACTTGTAATCAAATGCACAGTTCAGTATGATGTTTACATGGTTGAATGTGGGCGGAGCCAGGACTGCTTGCCTGGGTAGTCATTTTTTTCTAATTTTCTCCTTCTCCCTCACTTTCTTGTTTTTCTTCTCTTGTTTATTTTTCTTATCACTATTTTTTTTTATATTATCCACATTTTTTTGTCATTCTTATTTCCTTTTGCCACATACCCACACACAACACAAAATTATGTTCTAATATAAACTTAGATTAGAACTGTGTTTGTTAGTGATATGGATTCAATACAGTTTGTCTCATGGAATGTGCATGTAAATGGAAATAATACTAAAAACACAAAATCATAGATAACTTAGAAACATTTAATATGTGGATTACTATAAGAAACCCACATATCCAAGTCTGCACTGAATGCACTTACTACACCACAATTTCCTCATTCCTATTTAACTAATTCAAACTGAATAGGACAGTTTTTAATTTTTTCTGTGTGCGATTTTTATGATATTTTTATCTTTTAATGTCTATAATAATTGTATATTTTATTTGTTAACTTGTTCAAAATTGTTCGAAATAAAGATTTATTAATTCAACTAACTATAATTCTAAGCAGCGAGGGGTAGCATTTTTAATTAATAGAAGTGTACAATTGTCATGCAAAAAAGCGTGGGAAGGCGCTATATTAGTCAATGAATGAATGATCATATTTTTAAAGGATTGAGTAGGAAAAAAATTACCACATGTGCAAATATACAGTATTTGTAAATGGTAAAAATGGACCACTCAAATATATTTGAGCATAAAAATAAACTGCAAATGATTCTGTGCAAGTAATGATGATGATGCACATTGTGAATGCTAATAGGAAACTGGAATGCTGCTGTACTTCCTGATATAGTCTCATAGAGGTCACTATAATACCCACTATTAAATAGATACTGATCTGCAGCACGTGAAGACGTTGTCCTACATATTTCAAAAATGTCCTGCCTGAGACGCTCCCACTGCCAGTTTGGCAGGCGTAGCCCTAAGGTTTTCGTGAACACTGCATATATGCACCTTAAAGGTGTGGTTTACTCATTTTTTTATATAGTTTTGCAGTGTTCTCTAGTGTAAATCAATGCTATGTGTGTAATTTTTATAAATAAAAAAAGCTATGATTCTTCTATTATAAGATGCAGAAGTTTGCTGTTTCAGACCTGTGCTTGAAACAGCAGGATTCCTCATTAGTATTAATGATATGCACACCCCTCGCTTCTGATTGGATTACAGGAACGTCACTACTCCACCCCTTTATTCAGACGACTGTGTGTCACACCAAAATGTCTTACGAGATTCTTCCTTATGTTTTTGACCTCAAGTCAGAGAATGAAGGAGAAATATTAGCGGAAGCGTTTCCTCAGTATTTGTCAATGAATGTTTCTGAATGGTAATACGTACAGGTGAACTTACATTTTCTCCTAAAACAACATTAATGTTAGTGGTGTTCGTCATCACCAACTTAAAATGAGCTATATCAAAACGAACCATACATACCATATAGACCCGAAACAGTGTGAAAGCAGACCGTAGGATCAGATGACTAGATATGTTAACATTAGCATGTGTGACTAAGAACAAAACCTCGGAATAACTATCGCAGCAAAAATATGTACGAATTTTAGCTGCTCCAAGAAGACATCTCGTCTCGCGCATCGTCACTATATAGATATAAAGGCTATACAGATAGATATATATACACATTGATATAAATGAATTTGTTCTTGAAACTGATGTTACACAAATTTCATTGAAAGGAAAATTTTCCAAAGTCAGTTACTGAGTTTATGCATTATTAAACTTATTCATATAACCTAATTGTCAGTTGTTTTTTGGGTAATATTTCCAAATTCTGACTGTTAGTGCTGTTTTCATAAGATGTAAAGTCATAACAATGACAATAATAAAAAATAAATCTTGCTTATATAATGATACTAATAGATTATTATCACCTTTTCAAAATAGATTATAAAATAATCAACCTAATCATGTTAAGTTTTTTTTTTAACTCTTTATTTTGTATTTTTCTTATTACAACACATTTTACAACAACAACAAACAAAAAACAGGGGCCATTACATCGTATGTTTCAAAACAAAATTAAATATTAAAGTTGTTGCGCTTCCGTACTATTATATACAAGCCATTTTGTCCAGCGCTTAGTGTATATGTGTCCTTTGATACGTAAAAAGTATGTCATCTTTTCCATTGAGTGTATCTCCTCCACAATTTCTTTCCATTGATCAATCCGAGGTGGGTCAATCTTAAGCCAAGACCGTGTGATAGCTTTTTTACATGCAATCATCAAAACTTTAAAAAGATGAGTATCGTCTTTTTGGACCGCCTCACCAGGTAATAAACCGAACAAGAAAATCTTAGGATCTTTAGGATGACATAACCCATTATTTGTCCAACAATTAAAAAAATACTGTCCCAAAATTGTTCTAACTTCAAGCAAGTCCAAAATATATGATAATGGTTGGCGTTCTGATAACCACACTTCCTCCAACATTGCTGCTGTACACCCCTTTGTTTACTTATAATATAAGGTGTAATGAAAAACCTGACCAGATTCTTCCACCCAAATTCCCTCCATCTTTTAGAACTAGTAGACGTTTGTTGTGTCACACACATCAAATGCCAATCACCTTCTGACACTTCCATACACAGCTCTTTTTCCCATTTTGACTTAATATAAAGGGTATTATCTCCATTTTGTTTCTGCAGTGCTTTGTACAGTTTAGATACAGTTTTATTTGGTGGGCGTTTATAAGCATTAGTAAAAACCTTAACAATGTCATTACCTTCAGGAGAAATACCTTTCCTTATTTCACTGTTAAAAAAATGTCTCACTTGAAAGTATTTGAACAAATCACTGCTCTCTATATTGTATTCCCTTTTTGAGTTGTTCAAAAGACTTAAAAGTGTTGCCGTCCACAAACTGACACAGGGCTATAAGGCCATGGTCTTTCCAACTCAAAAATGACAAGTTTATTTTGCCTGATCGAAAATTTGGGTTACAGGAGGGCCAAATCAAAAGTTTAATATCATTTGCTAATTTGTACTTATTTACCACTTCTTTCCAAATTACGGTATATAGGTATATACGGTATATATATATATATATATATATATATATATATATATATATATATATATATATATAAAATAGTGTATCTTCAACTATACGGTTCCCATCTTTGTTTGTGGTAATTTTACCTCCCAAGCAAGTTTGAGGTTGGCCCTGTTCATGGGTTAGTTCAATAAGTCTCCATCGAGCCTCAATTTCTGGGGAACACCATATACCTCATTTGAGACGCATAATAATCCATCCATCCATCCATTTTCTGTAGCCGCTTATTCCTCCACAGAGGGTCGCGGGGCAGCTGGTGCCTATCTCCAGCGGTCAAGGGGAGAGAGGCGGGGGACACCCTGGACGGGTTGCCAGTCCATCGCAGGGCCACACAGAGACGAACGAGACAAACAACCACACACCCACTCACACCTAAGGACAATTTACCAGCCCAATTAGCCTGACAGTCATGTCTTTGGACTGTGGGAGGAAACCGGAGCACCCGGAGGAAACCCACGCATGCACGGGGAGAACATACAAACTCCACGCAGAGAGGCCGCAGAGCCGGGACGCGAACCCACGACCTCCTTGCTGCGAGGCAACAGTGCTAACCAGCTGCGCCACCATGCAGCCACGCATAATAATATTGCTTTAAATTTGGAAGGGCTAGGCCACCATGTTCTTTATCAACCTGAAGTGTCCTAAATCTTATCGTCGGTCGAGCCCCTGCCCAAACAAATTGTGATAGTAACCGGTCCCAAGAGTTAAAATGTGATTCAGCAATCCTGATAGGCAACGACATGAAAAGGTACAGAAATCTGGGAAGCAGATTCATCTTCACTATTTCCAACCTAGCATTGAAGTCTAGTATCAATGTTGCCCAGCGTCTCATATCTTTTTGTATTAAATCAATAACTTTATCAAAATTCAAACTGAACAAATCGTCTAGATCTTGAGAAATAAACACGCCCAGATACTGTAACTTTTTAGCTTCCCATTTAAATTTATAATTGTGTCGTATGGATTTACTTGGAGAGTAGTTAATGGTCAGGACTTGTGTTTTAGTGATGTTTAAGTTATAGCCAGACAGTTGACCACACTCTGTCAGAATTCTCATAAGTTTAGGGAGGCTTACATCTGGGTTTTGGAGGTATGTAATAACATCGTCCGCAAAAAGGCCAATTATATGTTCAGTATTTGCTATAGTAATACCTTTGAGCTCTTTACTTTGCCTAATAGCCTGTGCCAAAGGCTCTATGAATAAAGCAAAGAGCATTGGACTGAGGCAACAGCCCTGTCTAGTACCTCTAAACAATTGAAAACGATTAGTTAAGTGGCCATTGATTTTTACCCTGGCCCTTGGACTATCGTACAATGACTGGATACATCTAATAAATTGATTATTAAAGCCAAAACGCTCAAGTACCTTGTATAAAAAGGGCCAGCTGACTCGGTCAAAGGCCTTCTCCGCGTCGAGGCTGACTAAGGCCATACTCAGTTGTTTCTTTTTGGCATGATCTATGACATGCAGTGTTCGTCTTATACTGTCATGAGTTTGACGACCTTTAATGAACCCCGTTTGATCCTCATGAATTAAATCTATCAGATACCGCTCTATTCTCTTAGAAATTATGGAGGTAAAGAGTTTGTAATCAACATTCAGAATTGAGATCGGGCGGTATGACTCACAATATTCTGTATTTTTTCCTTCCTTAGGGAGGACAGATATTACAGCCTCTCTCCATGATGGTGGTATCTCTGCTCTACTCAGAGTCCAATTAAAAGACTTCAGCAGAACGGGGGCAAGCTCCTCCCTTAGGATTTTATACCACTCATTTGGATACCCATCGCTACCTGGGCATTTATCAGTTTTCAGATTACTAATAGCTGCGTCCAATTCTTTTCAAGAGATAGGGGTAATTAACGCGTCGTTTTGTTTCAGTCCCAAGGAAGGCAGATCTAAACCTGTCAAGTATTGTGTAATAACACTTTCATTCACTGGTTCTGGAGATAAATATAGTGTTTGATAATACTGTTCAAAGATTTTATGAATTTGATTAATATCATAGGTCAAAGTATTAGTTAAAGGGTCTCTGATTTTGATAATCGTGCGCTTCAGTTGCTGCTTTCGGAGGCGTCTTGCTAGAATTTTTGTTGCTTTTGGGCCAGATTCGTAAAAGGTTTGTTTTGAAAATCTCAATTTTTTCTCTATCTCCTCATTTATCATTTCATTTATATTATTTTTAATGACTGTTATTTGTTCAGTCAGTTCTTTATCATTAGTACTTTCTTGTTGTTTTAGTTCCAAATTCCTAAGTGTTTTTTCCAACTCATCATATTTTAATCTTTTTATCTTATTCAAATAGGCCGTTCTAGAAATGAGTCTCCCTCTCATTACTGCTTTAACCGTATCCCAAACCTGAACAGGGTTTACCTGACCATCATCATTATCCCCTACACATTCTGCTATTTCCTCCTTAATCTCATTTATAGTGGTTTCTTTGTTAAGAATACTTACATTTAGTCGCCACAAAGTTGTTTTTGGTTGATTAGATAAATGAATAGACAAATAAACAATATTGTGGTCTGATATATCAGATGTTCCAATTTTACATTCATTCACCCTAAACCTGTCAGTGGTGTTCATCAAAAAGAAGTCAATCCTGGAGTGGACTTTATGTGTAAGAGAATAATGAGTAAAATCTCTCTCTTTAATGTGAAAATCCCTCCAGACATCAAACAGACCCATTTCTCTGATTAAAGTGATAATATGCAGTTTTGCTTGTTTTGGGCTCCCTCTGGTGTCCGTTTTAAATCACTGCATTAAATAAAATAGCCCATAGTTCTTGCTTAGAAACTGATAAATCTACCTGTTGAAATGTCTCCTCAGCCTTCATAGTTTTCTACAGGAGCGGTTATTTACTCCTTCAAAGAAATCAGCTGTGTTCAAGCAGGGAGAGATGGAAAAAAATCAGGAATCATGAGATAAAAACACTCCAGCGTTAGCATAACAGCTAGCCACTTTGGGTTAGCCTAACCCTCGTGAGACACGTGACTTCCTGGGTACCGTGACGGCGACGGAGATCTTGCAATCGTGGTATTCCGGATCTAATCACCAGATGGGGCTAAGTGACTTTTCATTAACTTTGTAAAGGGTCATATTAGCACAGACTGGCTCAAGGAAAAGATTTAAAAATATGAAAAAGTTGCATATTATCACTTTAAAATATTAAGATCTTTTGATCTGCCAGTTTTTTGGAGCTGGTTGTATCTATGGCATAATTTAGGATTGTATTCCAATCTCCAGCACAGACTAGAATCCCCTCACTTACTGAGATTATTTTGTCAAAAAGCAGTTTTAAAAACTTCCTGTCACTCTCTGGTGGGATATAAATGTTGGGAAATGTGACCACAGCATTATCAATTCTCCCTTTTATAATAATAAACCTGCCTTCCCTATCAACTGTTTCAGAAATTAATTCAAAGTTTAGTGAATTGGAGATGAGGGTAGCTAACCTCCTTTTCCTACTATTTTTACACCAGCTATGATATGTATTTGAGTACCCCAATGTTTTAAATTTTTCATGTTCTTTCTTAGACATATGCGTTTCCTGTAGGAAAGCTACTTGTATCTTATCTTTTCTCAATTTAGTTAGAACCCTTTTTCTTTTCACTGGACTACTTAGGCCATTTACATTTAAGGAAGCAATTTTTACATCATATGACATTTTTATAAGAAAAACACATACTTAACTCAAGGACCCCTAAAAACCTACAATGAACAATAACAAAAATGAACATTAATGAACTGACTTCCAAACGGAAAGAGGACTCTTCTTCCTCCCCTGTAACCCCGTCTGCAGGTTGAGGGTTAAGTCTCTCTGGACGAGAGGGCCCGAAAAGGACAGTAGATGTGTTTGGATGTAAAAACACGTCCATAGCTCACCCGGAAGTCCTCATGTTAAGGTTTTTAGTATTTATTGTGTGCAATTTCTTATATAAGAAGTATTATTATAACTCACACATGACACTAATGTAAATTTTATAGGTGCTTGTGTGGGAATTGCACCAAGATACCAACAGAGGCATCTGAATATGTGCTGTAAGGAGATTCCTCAGGTACTGAAAAAGAAATTTGCTATAAGTATTGTGGACATTTTTAAATGTAAAAGTTAGTTGACATTCACTTCTTACTTCTCAGGTTGTTGTTAGATTAGAGGACACCAGATCCCCTGTTTCATGCACAACCCTTCACCCAGGATTAGAACCACTTTGTCTAAACATTAGTTCACTGCAAAATGCACTCAACATTTACAGAGCAGATTATGGCCGCCTAAGACTCAGAGGTTATGAAAGACAAGAATCACAATGTTCTTAATGAAAGGGTTTGAAATATATTGAATTAATAATTAGCAAATATTCATGTGCATTTATTCAAATATAAAATAATTGGAAGGTCATTTTCAGAATTCGTATTCTTTATTTCAAAGTACTTATAAAAATACAGAAATCTTCAAAACTATGTAGAATCTGTAATGAGTCCTTTTTTCCAGGCGCTGCAGACTTCTGTCCTAAAGGTGCTTAAAAAGAAAAGGATAAATTGGTATTCAGTACTGTATCAACCAGCAGTGTTGTTTCTTTTTTCTGACACTATGACAACAGAACAATGCTGTTAATATTAATATGTTAGTGCATTTGACGGTTCCATTGAGTTTTACAAAAATGCTGTTAGTTACAAGATGGATGCTGTGTTAATTCTTGTCGCTCCTACTGTAATTGAGCTACAAATGGAAAAGTAAATGACTGCTTTCTCTAAGCTACTATATATAATGGTTTGTTTAGGGGTGTCAGATTAGCGCATTAATTATGATTAATTAATTACAGCCATAATTAACGCGTTATGTTTTTCAATCGCGTTAATCGCATTTTTAATAGCTTGACCGTTTCTGCCTGCAGTCTGCTGCTGCAGTGATGTGTGTGCGCTGAGCTGGTCTCCTTGCGGTGTTCGTGTGTCACTGAGCAGCTCCCCTCACTTTCAGGAAATGATCACGTGACCTACGCGTGATGCTGAAACAAAACAAACACAGCTGATGGCCGTGCCTGTGTTATGATACCGGCGTCACCTTTTAGAACGCTATTTATCTGAACCTGCTACAACAGGAAGTGCAAATAAAACGACCTTCTCATTTCACGAGCTACTCGACCAGAACCGACGACCACCGGCAGTCCAGCACAGCTCTGATCACTGTTTACAGTAGTACACGTAACTATCAGCCGGTTCGCTGATAGTGGCGCAGCGCTGATGTCTCCGGTGTAAAGGCTGAAATACACCAGATCGACCAGCTGACAGCTTCCACCGCTTGTCCAGCACAGCGCTGACCACTGGTTACCAGTAGTACACCGCTGGACTGCCGGTGTTATGAACCGGTCCAACCAGCGGTGCCTGTCAGGGGTGCAGGGGGGACGTGTCCTCTGCTCGTTTTTAAAGTCAGTTTTGATCCCTGTAGTTTTTACTGTCTAAAACAATGTTGCACTATATTAAAGCCGCACTCTGGAGGATTTCATCAGGAGAGCAGTTTTTGAATCTAGCGTCCAAAGGCTCCTCCTCAAAACATCTCAACACGTGCGTCCGGTCGCGTGTGCGCGCGTGCACGCGGCGCATATACTTCGGACATGAACTGTACCGCTCAATGTGTAGGGTTTAATCACTCACAGTTCACAATCTTATTCCAACAATACTACGAGGGTCTGCTGAGCCCTCTCTGTCCCTGCTGCTTCTGATATTAGCTCTGTTAGCAGAGAGCTGCTGCTGGACTCTGAAGCTGAACTTGACTCGGCCCTGGATGAACTTTCTGACCAAAATAAACGCGTAATCCTGTCAAGCCTTGCCATTCTGTGAGGTGAAAGGTTTAAAAATAAAAATAAATCTGTCTTTAGCTGGAGAATGGGTAGGTTTTTAGTAGAAATGAGCTGTGAGTCCTCAGTGAACGGCAGAGAAACACACGGAGCGTCCTGTACGACAGCGCCCCCTACTGGTACAGGTTTGGTCGATGCGCGTGCATGTTGAGAGAATGCAGACATTTGAATTTCATTGGCTGAAAAATGTCGGCGGCAAGAAATAATGGAAAGGGGTCTCTAGGAGGAAGGAGGGTCTTCATCAGAATGACAGATGTTGTGGAACTCAACCCATAGATCATAGTTTAGACCTGAAATATCATTTAAAACATTTAGAAAACTTTGATACAGAGAAAAATGCTCCAGAGAGCCGCTTTAAATGGATACTGGCTGTTGTTTTTAGGTGTAGGTTTAATATCGTGGCTCTGTTTAAACAGTTCACCCCCTCTTCTCCACCTCCTCCCACCCCTGTATTCAAGTTGTACCCCCCACACCTTCGAAATTTAAACTTCATTCTTGGTGGAAAATCAAATCAAACTTTATTTATAGAGCACATTTCCTGCAGAGCAACACAATGTGCTTTACAGCAGATAAAACATAAACTAAAATCAGATGAGGGGTTACCAGAGCTGCTGCAAACTGAGTCCACTGACCAAAGTAATGGTTGCACTGGGACTGAATCTGTTCAAGTCTGTTAAACACAATAAATAAAGACACTTTATGTTGTTATATATCAATCTATTGGTCTGACACATTAATTTAATGTATTTAAATGACAATAACTCAAGAAGAGGGCTTTCTTCAGCTATTTCTTTAGATGCGATTAAAAATATGATTAATTAGATTAATTAATTACAGATCATAATTAATTAATCGCACTATTTTTTTAATCCCATGACAGCACTACGTTTGTTATGACGAGTATGAGATATTGAACAGATGAGATATTTCACCTGGTAGTTAAGAAATTACATGCAATGCAACTCAAAGTGCCCAGTTGTAAAATCTTAGCCACCTTTGCATCTCTGGGACACGACCACATATGTTAGCAAAGACAGTCATATTGTGAATAGCATTTATTCACAGCTTCACATCTATTCCATCAGGAGTTTCTCAACTTATGTGTTATTTTATTGATGACTGACACATCTTTATTCAGACCACAAGTTATAAATATTTTTCTTAATAAAATTTAGGTTGCTCTCCCCTCCATACTAGGTGATAAACTGCGGCTAAAGGCACTCATAACTAAGATGTCAAATAAGGAAATTCAGATAAAAATCTTAGATGGTCATTTTCTGTGAGTGTAACAAGATCTCCACCTACTGGACAGAACTGGCAAGGATTTGGTTAGAACTGGATGTAAAGTTTCACTGTCTTTTACCTGGGTGATATTCCAATAAATGTGAAGAAACCAGATCATTTTCGACTACATATTATACTACAGGCAGCCATTTAAAAGCCCATAACAAGAAAAAGAAATGCAACCCTAATATTCCAGACACATGTACCAAATGTAAAGAAGATAAAGGTATTCTCTGGCACTGTATTTGGGAATGTAGGAAGATTGGATCTTTTTTGGGAAGCAATAACACAAATTATAAAACAAAGAGGTTATTTTGGATTCTGGTTTCCTCATTTTGGGATTGTACCCAAAAAACATGAGATATACAAAAATTATAAAATGTTTATTGACATGGGCCTGTTACAAGCAAAACAATTAATTGCACTAAAATGGAAAGAGACAAGGGAACAGAGTATTACACAGTGAATAAAACAAATGATGGAGGCTTTGCCGTTGGAGCGGATAACACTAAAAGGGGAAACCCTTTTGGAGACCATTTATAAACTTTGTAGAAGGATGTATATTATTTGGGGATGAAGAGAGAACTGAAGACTATATTTGTTTTGAGGCAATGATCAATTTAAGCCTTTAACTGAGTGAAGATTTTGATTCCTTCTTTTGTTTTTTTGTTGTTGTTGTCTGAGGGGAGTGTATGTTTATGTAGTGTTCAGATTGTTGGAATGTTTATAATTTGTTAAAGATGTAAAAAATAAATAAAAATAAAGATATTGTTGGGAAAACCCCCCCAAAATATCCTAAATAAATGTTTCAAATAGTATTTTTGGACAGCATTTTATCTGAATTTAAAAAAAACAAAACAACAATTTGCTCTTTAAACATGCATGCCATGAAACAGTTTTGGTCTTAAGAGGTTAAACACATGGACGTTCTCTGCGGCCCTGAGGTCCTCCGGCAGCCTGTGCCAGAGTGAGGGCCATAATAATGAAAAGACGCCTCGCCGTGAGTACGTCGTGTTCTAACTTCAGGGAGACGGCTGCCAGAGGAGCACAGACTGCAGAGGTTCATAAAGCAGTTCTGAGAGATAAGAAGGCCCAAGACCATTAAGACACTTCAAAACCATTAAAAAAAAAAAACAACTTAAAATTGATCCTAAACATACAGGTAACCAATGCAATGAATTTAGATTGGGTGTAATGATGAATGTATGAATTAAAGAATGGATGATTAAAACGACCTTAGGTTGAAGTTGAAGTTTGAACAACTCTATTTTTGGTTTGAGTCATTACAAAATCCTAATGGAAATCTAAATATGTTGCTTGTCTCTGTCTCTCTTGTTTTTTTTCTGTTCTGTTTTTTCAGGATGTGAGTTTTTTAAGAAATATAAAGACCGGGATTATACAGCTGAAGGTCTGGTGTTCAACTGGAACCAGGTACAGAGTGACCTAGTCTTGTGAAAATGTTCTTAGTTGAAATTGTTCTTTCTGATGGTGTGTTCTCCTCTCTAATAGGACTATGTAGATGCACCTTTGACAATCCCTGCCGGTTTTTCTCGAAACCTGAACATTGACTGGACTCAGTACCAGGTTAACTGTCCTCTTGTCTTCTGTTTTCTTATATTTGTGTATGTAAGATAAGATAAAAAGAACTTTATTGTCCCGAAGGAAATCATTTCATCATAAACATGCTCACTGCAACAGGTTAAGACATAAACAGTAGAAGCAGTAAAAAAGAAACAAAAATCAAAACATTAGTTAAAAACAGAACAAATTATAGACAATATCACCAGAAAGCAGCATGTACTGAGGGATGTGGAAAAAACAAGATGCAGATAGAATCACCTACGGCAGGAGAAAGAGTTACAGTATATAGTCCTATAGCAACAGGCAGAAAAGATTTCCTGTGCCGTTCAGTTTTGCACTTGGGGACAATCAGTCTGTTGCTGTGTGAGCTCTGATAGCTCATTATGGATTCATGCATGGGATGAGAGGGGTTGTCCTTAATGCTGAGTAGCTTCTTCAGCATTCTCCTCTCAGAGCCCTCCACCAGGTTCTCCAGTCTGTTCCCCAGGACTGAACCAGCCTTTTTAATCTGCTTGTTCAGCCTGATGGCATCAGACGACCTCACCCCACTGCCCCAGCACACAGCAGCAAAGAACACCACACACTCCACCACCGCGTGATATACGTGTGTGTGTGGATGTGTATACATGCATGTGTGTGCATATTTATTAGGGCTGTCTAAATTAAAGCTTTTTTAATGCATTAACACAAAGCTCCCTTTAATGGCGTTAATTTATTTAACGTGCGATTAATGCACAGGCTTCCATAGTTTTGCTTTGTGCACATATGCACGCACAGGTCTATTGTCCCTTGTGGCGTTCCATAGTCTGTGATGTAAATAATGAAACAGGAACGTTATTGCTAACTCGGCGAATGCAAGGTACAGCATGTAAATCAGAAAAGGGCTTTTGAACGTAAAGTTTAGCTTTAAAACTCTACCAGCTGGTACAACTGATAAGACAAAAGTCATTTCTGTTTACTGTTTGTTGATTTTATTGTGAATTTGTATTGTACGGTGTCCTTGGGTGTCAGAAAGGCGCCAAAAATAAAAAGTATTATTATTATTATTATTATTAAAGCCGCATTCTGGAGGATTTCATCAGGAGAGCAGTTTTTGAATCTAGCGTCCAAAGGCTCCTCCTCAAAACATCTCGACACGCGTGTCCGGTCGCGTGTGCGCGCGTGCACGCGGCGCATATACTTCGGACATGAACTGTACAGCTCAATGTGTAGGGTTTAATCACTCACAGTTCACAATCTTATTCCAACAACACTACGAGGGTCTGATGAGCCCTCTCTGTCCCTGCTGCTTCTGATATTAGCTCTGTTAGCAGAGAGCTGCTGCTGGACTCTGAAGCTGAACTTGACTCGGCCCTGAATGAACTTTCTGACCAAAATAAACGCATAATCCTGTCAAGCCTTGCCATTCTGTGAGGTGAAAGGTTTAAAAATAAAAATAAATCCATCTTTAGCTGGAGAATGGGTAGGTTTTTAGTAGAAATGAGCCGTGAGTCCTCAGTGAACGGCAGAGAAACACACGGAGCGTCCTGTACGACAGCGCCCCCTACTGGTACAGGTTTGGTTGATGCGCGTGCATGTTGAGAGAATGCAGACATTTGAATTTCATTGGCTGAAAAATGTCGGCGGCAAGAAATAATGGAAAGGGGTCTCTAGGAGGAAGGAGGGTCTTCATCAGAGTGACAGATGTTGTGGAACTCAACCCATAGATCATAGTTTAGACCTGAAATATCATTTAAAACATTTAGAAAACTTTGATACAGAGAAAAATGCTCCAGAGAGCTGCTTTAACTGCTGGCGAAGCATGCAGCTGATGCAGAGAGCCCTCCTCCCCTCGCAGAAACTAGAAAAACGCCTGGACAATCCTACATCCAGTAAACTTTCAACAGCCATAGCCCAGTGAGTATATATAATACACAGTATTGTTACAGTTATAAACACACATGTACGTAATAGATGGAAGTAATTTCTTTTAATACATTTTTTTAATTTAATATCAGATCATTTAAGGGTTTATTGAAGTTTACCTGAACTGATTCCATCTTTTTTGTTCAAGAAGAAAGAAAAGAAAATGGATAGATAATAGACAGAATGGCAGCATCGGCGAGCAGACAAACAAAGGACTGAAAGATCAATGTGAGACGGAAGGAGAGAGAGACAGGAAAAGACTTTGCAGAATAAATGAGGACTCCCTTGTAAAAGAGGTTCTGAATCTCAATGGGCCTTTACTGGTTAAATAAAGGTCAATAAATAATAAATACATTTGAACTTTTTATTTGTTTAGCCCTTATTGTGAGTGTGTGAATGTTTAAGAAATGGAATGAATGAATTTGTTTTAAATTATAATTATTTTTATATATTTCATCATTAGTTTTATTTAGTTTTTTGTTAATTTTTTGCCCTTTATTTTGGGGGCTCTGTAACGGATTAGTGCTCTATAAAAGTGATCTGTGACCAGACCTTTAAGGACTAATTGTGTATTCATTCAAATATATAAATCTGGGCACTGTTGCTGCTTTTAGGCTGTGTAACAGCTGATTCATACTGTTCTAACAGCATAACATTGGTGCTGCCATCTTCTTCTGTAATTTGTGTTTTCCTTCTGTTTGTGTTTGTAACTCAGTCATGGGACCTGGTAGAGCAGACCCAGAACTACCTGATGCTGCTACTCCACATAATCAATAATGACGGTGGGTGATGCTTCTACTTCTGCCTTTCACATTTTGTTTAAATATATAGAGGTTGTTTTTCAGATTTAACACCTATTCACTTTCCCCAGTAGAATCTTCTCCTAAACACCTGTTAGTTTTTCTGTATTCAGTACTACTAAGTTCTCAGTCCAGCATGAAACCACCTCTGAGGGTCAGAGTTGGTCTATGTTCCGAACCTCTGAGTGGTGCTCTGCCTCCTCCTGGGTGAAATAATCTCTTACACCAGGGGTCTCAAACTGAATTTAGCTGGAGGCAGAGTCTGGGTAAGGCTGGGCTGCATCAGGTTTTCCACAAAAAAAATCATTGTTAAAAAATTTGAATCTGAATAAAAGTGCTCTACTCAGCCATGCTCTTCTTGTAAGATGATCTGAGATCTATATATTTTGTCCAAGTGAATCTCTGTATGTATAACTGCGAGCAAAGAGGCTACAGTGTCTTTTGGAAATGTGGTTATTGGCACATCTCCTACAGCTAGGAGGCAGTTGGATGGACTCAGGATCAGGACTGGGTAGGACAGATCATCAAGTAGACATCAGGGTCTTCTTCATCCTTTAAGACAAAACACAGACATCCTTCTGTCAGAATAGCGCACTTTGAATTCAAGGATAATTTTTGGTGTTTTGGAGCTTAAACCAGAGGATTGTTTACAGAAGTACTGACAAAGCTACATCTGAAATTGTTCCTCTTAACTATCGCCAACACATTTAATGTTCACATTTGCCTAGCCTTCCTAAAAACAGAAAACCAAGGCAGGGTAAGTGTTCCTTGGTTTTCATTAGGTGGATAAACTCTGCTACCATGTAATTATTACATACACATGACACACAGCCACAAACATCTAACCAGTGAAAATCCTTTTTCCCAAAACAAATGTTTGGATGCCTTTTGAAAATCTAAAACATACACAGTATTTTTGAGTAGGAAATACACTGGGAGAAATCAGAAGCAGCACCTTGAGGTATTTTTTTTTCTGTATTGTAGTAAAAATAAAAAAGAATACTTCAAAATTTTACTCAACTCACCTTGGGCAAACTGACTTAGTTTGTAGTGATTGTATTTCTATTTTACTTTACTTTAGCATAATTACAGCTGTCTGTTAAGTAATGAAACTACTAGAATTGTAATAGCTGATGTGTTTGTTAAGCAGGGCTGTACCTTAACTGTTTTAGCTCATAGTGCTGGTGCTACAGAGGTTGCAGGTTTTTTAGCACAGAACAAAAAGTTGTAGCACCAGCATAAAAAATATAATCTCTAAAAACCAAAAGTAGTACTTATTACTTAAACACACTGACAAACACTATTAGTGCATATAATGAAAACGCAATAACAAGAAATAACTTGAAACAGTGTAATTTCAAAACAAACATTTATTCATTCAGATTAGTGCAGATTTGTTCAATAACTGAGGTGTGAGTGTGCATTGAGAAATGTGTGCAGTTTGTGTTTTACTGAAGTGTGCATACTGTATGAGATTTAGAAAAAGACATGTACAATATTATAGTTTGTATAGTTATGTGTGGTTGTTTGTATGAGGTTACACTTGCAGCATATCTGCTGGCCACTGATTCAACAATGGTCTCTGGGCTCTCTCAGAAGAGGACAACCATTTTGCTGCTGCTTGGCTTGGGTCAAAATCTTGAAGGCTGCTACGAGTGCTGTTCTTCACGCGGTTTTATGCAAAAAATCCTCACTCTCATTGGGCAGCGGAGATGGGCAGTACAAGCAGTATTTCAGCTAGGTGTAGGAGGTTCTGGAATATAAGGAAAATTTATGTTTTCATAACCATGGACCTGAGTCTGTGAAATGTCAATTGCTGGCCAAACCCAACACACCCCACCCCCGGAGCCCGGTGCGCTTTATATATAATATATACCGTTACCACCGCATATGCTTATATTTATACAGCAATATAGCTTTTAGGCCATATCACCCTGCCCTAATATTAAGAAAACATTTTATGTGCATAATTCACATTGTGTGGCATTGTGTTTCAGATGACCACGGCCTCCTGGTGCACTGCATATCAGGGTGGGACCGAACGCCTTTGTTTGTCTCCCTCCTCAGGCTCTCCCTGTGGGCTGTAAGTATATCCCTCAGTTTTCTGACCTGTCAGGACATAGAGACATGGACCCAACAAGTCAGGGGCAAAGACCTGTCTGGACAGTAGAGCTCTCAGGGACATGGACCTCACCTGTTTGGAAGTTGACCTGACCTGTCAGACCTAATCTGTCAGGACATAGAACTGACATTTCAGGACCCATCAGGGCGTATATTCTTCAGAGTGATCCTTCCCAGATGGCTGACAGATTTTGGCCTGAAGGGACCACATGCCATTACTAAGGCTATGTTGCTCAGTTTAGTGCATGGTTATTATTGTATGGACCAAACGTCTCCCCATAGCCACACAGTTGTACTTGGGGTTAGCTATATAAAACTGACTAAGAATGCACTGCATGTGGGCCACAACAGGGCCAGTTTTGGTTTATTTAACTGGGTCACCTCCTCTAGAATATTCTCAGGAACTAAAAATATCATTATCGGGGTTATGAAGGGGCAGTGAATTGGTAAAAAGTGACCTCAAAAGAACATAAATAGTCCTAATCCAATCAAACATGAAACAAAATAAAAATGTGAATCTCTCCTCTTATTATTTCACAGGATGGAGCAGTGCATGCCACCCTGGAGCCTGCTGAGATTCTGTACCTGACTATCGCTTATGACTGGTTCTTCTTTGGGTAAAACAGTCCTACCATCTTCATCACTAACACTGTAGATTCCTAGCCCACTCGCCACACACACATGTGAGTGACCAAAACAAAGCGGCATGGAGAACGAAACTCCATCTCTAGCTACCTCTCAGGCTCAGCAGCTTGCACTCCCAAGCTCTACATGTCACCAGAACACAACCCGCAGCCCTACCTCAAAGTTGGGAATGCTTTAAAAGCAGTCAGATGCATCCAGGTATAGTTATTTGCCGTCTTTACATGATGGAGCTGGCATATCATATATTGTGTAACATGTGCTTGAGCTCTGCGCACTTCAGTGGTGCAAGCTAGTCGTGTTGTTCGCAAACGTTACGGCTTGTAGACTCAGCTCTTTGAAGTGACCGATGAGACGTCACTCCGTGGCATTTTGTTTGCCTCTAATTTCCACAATTCTCTTGAGATCCACACAAAACATATTGTGAGTGGTACTTATTCGACCCCAAATAGATATTTTTGAAATAAAAAAAAGATATTTTAGAAATAGCGCTCCCTACCACCATTAAAACAGTCAGCCCCAAGCCATGCTTCGACTGAGGATTGGTACTAATTATGTATAGGGATGGGTACCGTATACGGTACTTTTTAAGGCACCGACCGAATTCTGTGGTACCGTACTTGGACCGACTCACGTGACCTGAAACGGTGCCTTGTTTCGGTACCTGTCCGTCATTAATGAGAACTTGTGAGACAGCGATTCAGCCTGATAAGCTGTCGCTGATGCTGCGCGCGTGTCACCTGCCTGAGGCATGTTGTGTGCGTGTTGCTGTCGCTGCGTGCGTCGGAGCCTCCGACTCGGGAGGGGCTCACCTCGCAGCTGAACGGAGGGCTCAATGTGTCAGAGAGGAGCAGCTGAGTGTGTGCTGCGTGCGTGTTTGTCGCTGCCTCCTCCGACTCGGTAGGAGCTGCGCGCATGCATCTCACCTGTTTCACAGCTGATTGTCTCCCGTTGGTGTGCGCAATGTGTCAGAGAGGAACACTCTATGGTATGATTTTGGTATGGTATGGAGGAGAGGGGAGGGTGGCGGTTGGGGAGCTGAAACACTGGTTCTGCATGAGTGTCCCAGCCAAGAGAGGCAGCAGCACAATGATCAGGACACATAATAAAAACAGTTCACACATTACAGAAAACCAAAGGACAGGATCAGCAATTCAAATTAGAGTTAATCAGATGACGTTATGCAGAACATTATACTGGAGAAAATCAGATTTACCCTCAATGATTCCATCAGCAAATTTCATAAAACGGGGGACCCTCTAATAACTTATGTGAACAGATGACCTGGTCTGGATCTAGAAGTTTGAATATGTTCATCTGCCCTGTGTTAATTCTGTAACAGCTTATGTTGGGTATAGGGCTGTGCGATATGACGAAATATTTCGTCTGGACGATAGAAAATGTCTACCGTCAGATAAAAAGCTCTATCGTTTAAGCCACGATAGAAGTTTTACAGCATAATGCACTTTACGGGATGTTCATGAACGCACCGCGCAGCAACGCATAAACAAACATGGAGGCAGACGGTAGTGGATGCGTTTTAGACCAGAGTCAACAGGATAACCAGCTAACCCAAACCGAGGAGCTTGTTCCTAAAAGAGGGCCAACTTTTGTCTCATGGATGTGATTTAAATATAAACAGACCGACGTGGACCAGACAGCAGCTGTTTGTAAAGTTTGCAGCTCCCGGTCCAACAACGGACTCCGACGCCATTAATATATTTTATCACCTGCACAAAAACCACGTTGAAGATACAGAGACAGTCAAAGAGTAAAAGCTGCAAAAGCAGCGTCGAGTGTTGGAGTAAGAGCTCAGAATAAACTCCAGACACAGACGCTGCTACAGGTTTTTACCTGCAGCACGTCATGCAGCTGCCAGCTGAGCGGGATGGAAGGAAGGAGGAGGTTACTGCTGCTGTTACCAGGCTCTAATCTACACGGTGGAGAAACCTGAGTTCTGCGAGTTACACTCGAACCCAGATATGAAACACCCAGCTGAAAACACATCACTAAAGTTATGTTACTGATTTATATGATGCATGTCGGGCCACAGTGGAGGAGGACATTCATAAGGTGGTGTTCTATCGTATGTTTATCGTTATCGGGATATAAAATGAGCTATATCGGGATATGGAATTTTGGCCATATCACCCAGCCCTAGTTGGGTATTGTTTTTAGTTGCTTGTTTTTTGTTTTTGTTATTATTATTATTATTATTATTGTCCTTTTTTATTGCTGTCCAGTGTGTTTTTATTATTATTACTTACTTTGATTGTTTCTGTTTTGTGGGAATGTGTGGGGGAAAAAAGATTGTTATATTTGACAATTGGAAAATTACAAATAAAGTGTTAAAAGAATTATTCAGATGATAAAGAGTAGTTTAGTGCAGCAGAGTCAATAACAGAAATCATAGATCAGAACATTTACATTCAGATATCCGAGTGTCTAAAATGTTTAAAGCCTGTTTAAACTAATTCGAGTTCCTTTAGATTAATCTGGTTTTGGGGCTGATTCCATAAATAAGGAGACTAATTAGTCTGTTTTTCTTTCTAGTCATATGTTACCGGATCGACTCTCCAAGGGAGAAGAGGTACTATTTTCTCACAATCTTTAAAATTTAGGCTTTGAAAGCAGGTGTTTTAGCTGTAGACCCAATTTAGCTTGATTTACAGATGTAGCTCTATTTATATGATGATGTTAGGGTTAGGTGTTTACTTTTATAATTCAAACTTCTCTCTCCCTCAGATCTTCTTCTTCTGCTTCAATTCTTTGAAGCACATTGTCTCAGAGAAGTTTTCTCTTGTTAAGAAACAGAGGTGTGTTAACTTATGGCTTATTTTTGTCTTTTTCTTTGTGTTTTATTTCTTCCTCCCTCACTTTTTTTTGATCAGATGTTTCTTTTTTTGACAGAAGAAAACACTCTTTCCTCAGAGACGGGGATTTCACTGTGGAGGATCTCTGCCAGCTCCGTAAGTTATCCTGTAGGTTCTGTATCGAGTTGTGTATTATTTCATGTGTTTCCTGGGTACTGCTGGGTTAGTTTGGGCTTTAGGAGAACAGTACTGACACACTAAAGACATCATACATGTTATCTGCAGATCCTTAAAGGGATACTCCACCAGAAAGTGATTTTTTTGGTCTATTGCCATATTCCTCATAGTTAGATAAGTGGGCAAAAACAATTTGTAAACAGCCCAGCTGTTTTCCTGATCCGGTAGGCGGATATTTGCCTCCGGGGATACTCCTTTAGCATTAGCATTAGCTTAGCGTAAAACACTTTAAGTGAATGGCAACTACTAGCATGCTAGTTTTACGCAAAATTCAAATAAACCTTGTAGTTCTTGAGATATACTCAATTCAATGTGGGCATGTCATTTTCGAGCAGATCTCCAAAATATGGCCTAGGGTTCAAGAGGTTAGGACAGCTGCTTGGTGGTGTTTACGGAAATTTGGCTCCATTCATTCATACCGTACCAGGCCATTGAGCTAACAGAATACACACTATGGCACCACAACTGAATGACAGACTCCGGTAAGAATAGAGGGTGTGTGTTTACCCCAACAACAACTGGTGCACAAATGCAGCGATAATAGACAACCACTGCTCTCCAGATTTGGAGTACATGACCGTTAAATGTAGACCTACCTACCACGGGAGTTCAATGTGGTGATGATCACCGCTGTTTACATTCCACCAACTGCTAATGCTACGTTAGCTCTGAGACAATTAAACAGCAGCATTGGCAGCCAGCAGAGTCACTATCCTGATGCAGTGTTTGTTATTGCTGGGGACTTTAATCACATGAACTTAAAATCAGGGCTCTCCAAATTCCATCAACACGTAACATGTGCGGCCAGAGGAGCTAACACGCTAGATAAGGTCTATTCTAACATCAAGCTAGGCTACAGTGCTAATCAGCTCCCACACCTGGGTCAGTCAGACCACATGTCACTGATGCTGATTCCTGTGTATGGTCATGTGTGTCAAAGGTCAACTGACAGTAATGTCCAAACCTCCTCTTTTGACCGAATGACGCTTTGTACTCTCCAAACCACAAGAATTCCGTGTTTACAGCAAATTTCTTCACAAGCAGTCGCCAGCTGGAGTACCATCAAAACAAAGATTTTCTCCTGCACCCTTATCTCTTACCAAGAGACTCCAACCAAAGAAATACCTTTAAACGTAATAAACTCTCATCTTTACTTTTACAGACTTTGATGGTTAATGCATAACAATGATTGTTTTCTTAAGATGAATTTAATCAGACTTAATTGCTTTGAAGTTAATGATTGAATCAAAATACTTGATTATTGTTCAATTGCATTATCTTGTCTTATTCGTCAGAAGAAGGGATTTGATGATTTTTTACATACATTCTTTATTATAACTCAAGTCTCACATTTATATTAATATTAGTCTCTTTAAAATTGATAATTTAAGTCTTAAAACAACGATTAGGGTGAAATGCATTATATTAGATCTTGAATCTACTTGATAAACTAATGATATTTTATTATCAGTCATGTTACATATAAATATCAGTATATTAATATTGACAGTTATATTGAATTCATGATATTAAGTGAAATGTTCCTTAGAAGCCTCTCAAGAGAAAAAAAATGAAGCTAGAGGAAACTTGATAACACACCTCCTCCATTTCCCTGGTCTGTGATTGGTCAGACACAGACCTCAAAAGTAACACTCACAGATCAATCTGCAAGTTCCAGCTGAAAGTAATTGTACTAGGGCTGTCACGGTAACCGCACAAATGAAATATCGCGATATTAAGAAACCTACCGCGCTGCATGACGGGCCACTGCAATTACCGCACCTGACAATACTGATGATGATGATGAGGTAAAGTGCGTGCTGATCGAGGAGATCGTACACATGGAAGATGGAGGGAGCGGTGCCAGTGCGTCAGCTGCAGCCCAGCCAGAATCCTTGGCGGAGACGGTGCTGCCACCAGCGGCAAAAAAAAAAAAAAAAAAACGCTCGGAGACCTGCTGAAGTCACGGACCAGCACATCTTCTGCATCTGTCCCAAAGAGAGTTAGAGCCGAACTGGAGCTCAGTCGCTACCTGAAGGAGGAACCCATCGACCCTAATGAAAATCCCCTGCAGAGGTCACGCTGGGCTTTTTAGTTTTCCGTCATTTTGACTGACAGGGTTAAAAAAAATCCGGTCATAATCTATTTTTATCCGTCACTTATTAATTTTAAAAATGATAATAATTACATTTTCAGTAGCATTATTACTCTAACACTGGGCCCATTTAGCACATAAATCCATAGGATTAGACTCTAAATTAGTCGATCAGCCAGTCATCAGATAGACATTTCTAAAAACTCCGTTTGGAGTCGAGCGCTGAGCAGCAGCAGGTGCAGCTCTGTGCGCTCCGCGGGACTCTGATTACTATATAATATTAACGTTCATTATGAGATCATGAGAGAGGTGAGGGGTTCACATATTTTTCATTGAGATACTCAGGGGAAAACCTGGCGCTGATGTTTAAATCGGACCTCCTCGCGTGAGGGAGTGTTTGGAGTTCAGTATATGGGCGCTCGGCTCGTGGAGCAGATTTTGCGTGTCAACAAGCCTCCACAGCTTATAAACGCTACTCTGAGAGCAGTGCACATTACAACAGGAAGTGTAGTTAATCCATATCTGATCGCGTGCTGAGCACTGGATTGCAAAGAGGCGTTTGAGCGGATCAGGTCTGACACCTGATGGCGGACCAGTGTTCTTCTGCTGCAGAGCGCAGGACGTCTGGATCACAGGTCTGCGCTCAGCAGAACCTCAGTCTGGGCTGCAGGTATTAGTTGGTGGAGATGCAGCGCTAGTTCTGCATCCTTAGTTCGAATTATTAGTGGGGACAATTCAGTGATTGCCTATGACGGACTGATGGCGCGCGCGCAAACCTGTCAGAATGACCGGCGCTCTTCAGGTCTTTCCGTCAGAGTAAAAAAAAAAAACGGTTAAATACCGGAAAAATCCGGTTAACGCGACCCCTGATCCCCTGACACGGTGGCGTAACAACCAAGAGCGATTCCCTTTGCTCTCCAGAGTCGCACACAACTACATGTGTATTTACGCAACGAGCGCACCTTCTGAGAGACTTTTCAGTGTCGCTGGAAATGTTGTCACCCCTCTGAGATCCTGTCTGAAACCGCATCAGGTTAATCTTATTTTATATACTTGATTTTAACAAAACGGGCGCTTTTTTATTATTTTTTTATTTTAGTAATTTACAAAGAAATGTGCTAAATAAATAAAGTGCTGCAATAAAATCGCACACCGCAATATTGAGCCGCCCTGACTCACCGCAGGGGGAATTCCTCAACCGCAACAGCCCTAAATTGTACATCTATTTGTGGGATCAAGCCAGATTCTACTATCGAAAACTTTTAGTGGCCAAGAGGCAACCTTTTTGAAAACCAAACAACCATAATTTGTTTTAACCTGCTAAAACTTCATCAGACGCTAACAAGCCATCTAGTCTCCAGCTGAAGTAAATTACAATACCAGAGGGCAACCTAAGATCAGCTAGAGCTGTACTCAAGGGACGTGGAGCCATTGGGATAACCCAGAAGTAACCTGCTCCGGACCTGGGGATTCAACCATCCCTCAGCTTTGTCGAGATCGACTTCTACTTGCCAGCTGAATCTATACAGGAACTCTTGTCACCGCGTCGGCGCTCCCTTCGCCGTTTGAAATGTGGGAAAAAGTCTTGTCAGTTGAGTTGAACGACCAGCTCACCAAATCCATGATCCAGAGGGGAATGCAGACGGGTGCTCCAGATAGATTTGACAGGACAAAGAACAGCAGGACAGACATGGTAGGGAGGGAGAAGAAAGAGCGTCCACACTCCTCGACGGCCAGAAGAAGCAGCTAATTGTGGAACATACTTTTTTTCTCCCTTACCCCACCCCCATACCTCTTGTTACCTTCTTTATCTGTAAGCACATAAAGCCTGGGTCCCACAGGAGAAGTTAGCGGTGTGGGTGAGTAGGCGTGCAGCTGAATTTTGAATGTACTGAAGTTTTTGTAAGTCAGTGGAAGGAAGTCCATAGAGCATGCTGTTGCAGTAAGTTATGAAGGCCAGGATAAGTATTTGAGCAGTGGAGTGAGAGAGGGATGGGTGGAGACGGGCATTGTTACGAGGTGGAAGAGTTCTGGTGATGTTATTGATGTGGGATTTTTTGAAGGAGAGGGAGGAATCAAAGATGATACAGAGATTATGGACTATAGAGGAGGGCGTGACTGTTAGCCTGGCAAGCCATAGTATATATGTGTATATATAGTCTGGCCACGGGCCATTAAAACGACTCATTCATAGGGGAGGGATCAGCGGTTGTCAATCAAACTGTCTTCACATGGTTATTGGATAGCACTAGGACCAATCTGAGCTAGCTGATAAATGAAACTTGTACCATGTCCCGTCGGAAAAGCAGCCAATACATCCTTTTTCAAAATAAAAGACTTAAGTGCCTCTACCTGTTCACGTCTTAAAAGAAAATCTAAATCGTCCAAAGTTGATGACAAAGCCGTTTCAAACGAACGCGGCTCCCGAGAGTCAGCCATGTTGTTTACTTTCAGAGTCTGAGCTCTGCCGTCATCGGCTAATCCCTCCCACCAAACCATTAGACCGTTGTGATTGGCCTGGTACGAGACTGACCGGACCAATCAGTGGGCTACTGAGGTTCCAATGAGTGTGTCTAGACCAAAGTCTGCAGAGCAGAACTGACGGTCTAGTTTACTAGACTACGTGACTGTGTGACCGTCAATAAGGAGGGAGATATTCTGGGCAGGAGGGATTTGGGTCCAGTGATAAATATTTCTGCTTTATTGCTTTTGAGTTTTTGAAAGTTAGTGTCTATCCAGTGGTTTATGTTGCCCAGGCAGCCTGTGATGGTGGGGAGAAAGTTTGGGGTGATAGATTTGGTGGAGGTGTTCAGTTGTGTGTCGTTAGCATAGCAATGAAAATGAAGTCCATGTTGGCGAATAATGTGTCCAAGGGGAAGCATGTAAAGGATAAAAGAAGGGGGCCTAGCACCAAGCCTTGGGGACACCGTGGGTAACAGGCAATATGTGAGTTTGTAGTTATAGATGGAGACAGTGGTGGTGGTAGGAGGTGAACCAGTTGAGGCTAAGCTTGTGATACCAATGGATGATTGAATACGATTGAGGAGGATGGAGTGGTCGATGGTGTCAAAAGCTGAGCTGAGGTCAAGAAGAAGAAAAATGGTGAAGGAACCTGAGTCAGAGGTAATCAGGAGGTAATTGGTGACTTTTAATAGAGCTGTTTGAGTGCTGTGGTGAGTGCGAAAACCGGATTGGAATATTTCAAAGAGCTGGCAGGATTGTAGATATTTCTGGAGTTGAGTGATGACTGAGCGCTTCAGGATTTTTGAAAGTAGTGGGAGGTTGGAGATGGGTCTGAAACTGGCCATGATGTCTGGTTTCAGACCGGGCTTTTTCAGGATGGGAGTGATGGAGGCAAGTTTGAGTGAAGGTGTGACAGATCCAGTGGTAAGGGAGGTGTTTATGATGTTGGTTATGAGAGGGGGGAGAGCAGGGAGACAGGCTTTGATGAAGGGGGGATGGGATGGGGTCCAGATAACAGGTGGTGAATTTCATGGAGGAGAGGAACTTGGTAATGTCAGATGGCGTGAGAAGTGTGAATGTAGAAAATCTGTGAGTAGGTAATGGACTGACTTTGGGTTTTGAGGTAAAACGGACAGACAGAGAGGAAGCAAGCTGGCTGTGAATTTGTGTAATTTTAGAATGGAAATAAGTCAGGAAAACATTGCATTTGTGTGGTGTGAAGGTGGTTGTGATGCTGTCCTTAGGTCGTGTTAGTTTGCTGAAAGTGGAGAATAAGGTGCAAGGGTTGGAGTCGAACCTGAAGCAGTCGTCATTGTATGCTGTTTTGTACATTGAGGTGTGGTGTTTGTAGATTTGGCTGTGAACAGTGAGACTGGTTTTCTTAGAGATGCGTTCCAGTTGTCGTCCTTTTTTCTTGAGAGTGTGGAGTTCCGGGGTGTGCCAAGGGACAGACTGGGCGTCAGTAGGGAGAGAGGAAGTGGAGATAGTGTCAGATGCAGAGGATGAGAGGGTGGCAGGAGACAGACTGTGCATTGTAGTTTGGGCTGGGGGATGGGAATGTTCATGTCCATGGTAATGGCCGTGTGGTCAGAAATGGTGAGGTTGGTTAATGAGAGGTTTTGAATGGTCAGAGAGGATGTAGTACAAACTAGATTATTGCTGTTATGGTCTCTAATGTTTGCTAGTTTATTGCAGTAATGGTCTCTGTTGTTTTCTTGTGTTCAGGGTCCAGGGATCATGGCAGTGTGAGCAGCCTGAGCAGTGACTTTTCTCTCATCGCTGAAGAGGCAGCTGGTTATGACCCAGTGGAGCTGTTCTACAACCAGCCTCAGGCCTCTAGCTGGTCAGTTGCCACACAGTCATAGAATTCACTGATGATCTAAGTTAAACAGTTAAAATGCATTTTGGAGATTTCATTATCTCTACATTACCGGGGCGGCATGTAGCTCAGTTGGTAGAGTGGCCGGTCTGGCAACCGGAGGGTCACCGGTTCGATTCCCAGCTCCGTCCTGGTTACATTGTCGTGTCCTTGGGCAAGACACTTCACCCACCTTGCCAGTGTGAATGTGTGTGAATGTTGGTGGTGGTCAGAAGGGCCGATAGTACAGAATGGCAGCCTCGCTTCTGTCAGACTGCCCCAGGGCAGCTGTGACTACAGACGTCTGTCGTAGTTTACCACCACCAGAGTGTGAATGAATAATGCAACTCTGTGAAGCACTTTGAGTGTCCTACAAAGCGCTATATAAATCCAGTGCATTATTATTATTATTTTCCTAATACTGTATATTTATGAACTTTCTCAGCCACATTTTTTGTTTTTGTTGTTTCCTAAGTGTTAATCCATTTTTTAATCACAACCTGGGGATTGTTGTGTACAAATAATCCACTCCCGGTTCTTTTACTCTGGTATTTTATGATAATAATAATGGATTGGATTTATATAGCGCCTTTCTAGACACCCAAAGCGCCTTGACAGAAGCTCCGTTATTCATTCACACACACATTTACACCGGTGGTGGTAAACTACGACAGACGTCTGTAGTCACAGCTGCCCTGGGGCAGTCTGACAGAAGCGAGGCTGCCATTCTGTGCTATCGGCCCTTCTGACCACCACCAACATTCACACACAGTCACACTGGCAAGGTGGGTGAAGTGTCTTGCCCAAGAACACAAGTAAAATATAAAGTATAAAAATATAAGATGATGAGTGTAAAAACCTTATGAGTGTGTAAACTAATTCAATTTAATAAAATCCTACGCGCTGATCAACAATGTGTTTTAACATGCACTTTTCCAGCTGTTAAGCGGTCCAAACTTCTTCTCCACGACGCGCTCCCTCTCTCTCCTTTTCTCTCCCCTCCCTCTCCTTTTGCTCTGACACAGCCGGCTGTCAGTCAGCTTCCGAATCCAACCTGTCTTTTCACTAATGATCGGCTTGTGATGGAAATACACCGGGTATGTAGCTGTTAATATTTATTGCGCAACAGTGTGTGTGTTTTAACACGCACTTTTCTTTTTCTCTCTCTCTCCCTCCCTCCCATGTTGCTCAGACACTGCCGTTTCCTAATCCAACCTGTCTTTTCATTAAATAATGTCCGGCTTGTGATGAAAAAGCTTTTTTGATTCTTTTTTTTTTTTTTTTTTTTTTTTTAATTTTTTTTT
>SSNR01000004.1:328778-354203 GCA_006937965.1 Callopanchax toddi
TTTTTTTTTTTTTTTTTTTTTTTTTTTTTTTTTTTTAAATTTTATTTATAGGTTTTCAGTTATACAAGTAATGCAAGTACAAGCAATGTAAATGGTATGAACAAAAGCAAATGATCTCAAAAGCAAACAGATTACCCACTCCCATTCCTGTAGGGAAACAAACTAGTGTAAAGAGTATAAGAATTAAATCAGCTAAAGAAAGTTAACATATGTATCATTTATGCGTACATACAGAAAAGGGTAGATGTGGGAAAAATAGATAAATAAAACCAAACAAAAATAAAATAAAATAAACAAACAGAAGTATAAAGTCTGCTCAGATATATTGCTAAAGCTTTGCAATAAATAGATTAGTTAGCATCATTCAGATAATTTTTTTTAGACAAAGTGATAAAGCTTTTTTGATTCTTAATTCCCCTGAATATGTTAACAGATGTTAGCCAAAAGTGAAGATCAGACAGATCCATTATTTTCCTGTTTCTCACTCAGTGTGACAAAGATGCAGAAATAAAGGCAAGAGAAGATTGACAAAATGTGAAATTGCTGTAAAAGCTAAAATCCTGTTTAAATTAATAAAAATATGTATTTTGGATTAATATTATTGTTTAAACTTGGCCAAAATATTTAAATGAGTTTGCGCTCATTCCTGACTATTGAACCAGCTGGTTTAGAGGCATCAGTTTCAGTGAGAAAGTTCAGAGAGGAGATGAAGGTTCACAGGGAAGCAATGGAATAAATGAAGTTTAAGTTATTACAATTTATAGTTACAGTTTGTGAAAGCAGTTAGTTTTTGAATATTTTTTAACCAAAGAATGTTCAGCTAAATACTTTATTTAACAAGTGATGAACTTTGTAGGTTGTATGTAATTCTATGGTTCAACCTGAATGCAATAACACATATACTGTAGTCATCCACCCCTGGCCCTTGGGATCTTTCTTTGACGGGCATCTGGCCCTTTGAGGTTTGTAATTGAGTACCCCTGCTTTAGACTGTCCAACAGGCACAACTATGGGCAGAAACTTGTGCCATCAGAAACTGAATTTGAATTAGTTATATTTGAATTTGTATTGCTCGGATTGAATCTGAATTGTTCAACTTGAATAAATGCTTTGAAAAAATGAATCTGAATTACTAATTTGAAATTCAATTTATTTGCTTGGAAAAGACTTTCACTAAATTGAAACTGAATTTAATGTTTTGAAACTGATTTCATTTGCTTTGAAACTGCATTTAATTCAAGTGAAAATTCAGTTTCAATAGTTTCTGTTTCAGTTCCCACCGTTCAGATTCAGTTTTACAATTCAATTTCAAAACTTAAATTCACTTTTCTGTGCCACACATCCGGGTCCTGAGAAAACTCCAGCTCAATCGAGTGCAGATAGAATACTAAACTGATTTTCACGCGGTTTTTTTTTTTTTTTTTTTTGCTTGCAAACATGAAACATTTAGCTATAATACAGGACAGATAGTTTTGCCTATTTCATATTTATTGTTGGCTTTGTAGTAGGGCTGTCAAAATTAGCGCGTTAACGCAAAGCCCCCATTAACGGCGTTATTTATTTTAACGCGCAGGCTTCCGTAGTTTTGCTTTGTGGACGTATGAACACACAGATCTAGCGACGCATGCAGCTGCTGCAGAGAGCCCTCCTCCTCCCCATCGGAGAAACTAGAAAGTTTTCAGCGGAGACGCCACAGTCCTACATCCTGTAAACTTTCAACAGCATCGCCAGTGACGGACTGGGAACCGGGAGATCTCCTGGTCTCCTCGCCGCTAAACCTGACCCGCTCCGTGATTACACTGACGATCAGGGCGTTTCTAAATAAACAATCCGTCATGGCTGATCGAGCGTCTGCAGGCCCGGCGCCAGTGGGAGAGGGAGGAGGGGGCGTTTGACACAGATTGGGGGGGCGGCCGGTCGGTGTTTGACCGGGGGGGGGGNGGGGGGGGGCAGGGGGTTGTCACCGAGCCGCGCGCTTCCATCGGTCCGCGGCGCGCGCCCGCCCGTCCCGCACAACTGAGTGCTGCTCGCGTACTGAGGCGGTTTTGGCTTTCCATACTCCTCTACCGTGGAGCGCAGCGGGACTACAGAGCTGTGCACATAACGCACCTGGCAACTGGGTTCGGACCTGATCTTTCAAGCTGATCAATAATCATTTTATTCCGCCTTTCTGATCCAAATGAACCACGGACCAGTACTTATTTAATTATGATCCATCCTCCTACCTTCATTCGTGGCTGATGAGCTCAGTCTCCTCAGAAGGAGATCTTTCCTCCACCTCGACTGCAGGCTGGAATCCGAACACCGGTAGAGTAGAGGAGCTGACAATACGGTTTTTCAGAACCATGAACAGAACACTCACTCTCTCTGATAAACCGATGAGGAATGAGTAACTCCGACTCTTTCATCTCTGTTTTTCAGTAATGGTTCCACCTTCTCACGCTCCAAAAACGTACAACAACATACAGCAAGATGCTAGCTGCTAAAGCTCCAACTTTACCGAGCGTCCGTGATGAGTTCAAGACGACTTGTAACAACCAAATGTGTATTAATTAATTGTTTATTAAAATGTTCATATTTTTCATTTTGTATGGATACAAATTTAAATAAAAATGTTAGAACTAGTTGAACATGTTTCTATGATTAATAGAATTTTACAAAATTTTCAGGGGGCGATGTAGTTCATTTAGGGGGGCGACGGGCCTGAGCGTCTGTCCTTCTGAAAGCTGCAAAAACGCAGCAAAGCTGAGTCACAAAGACACCTCTCCTCTCTGTGTGTCAGACTGTCAGCGTTGCAGACCTGACCCCCCTTCCTTCCCCCTCGCCGGCCCGCAAGCGTCACAGAAGAGAGCAGAAAAGGAGAGACCTAAAAAGAACTAACAACCAATTTCATAAAGTTTAAAGTTGTAACTGTAAGTAACAAGCAAAAAAACAGCGTGAAAATCAGTTTAGTCTTTAGTGAGTTATGATTTAATAAACGCCCTGAAGCTTCATTGCTCTGACAGAGAGATTACACTGTGGAGCTGGGCGATCGGTCAGGAGGACGCAGTTGTTTATACGCTGATCGGTCTATCTGCACTCGATTGAGCTGGAGTTTTCTCAGGACCCGGATGTGTGGCACAGAAAAGTGAATTTAAGTTTTGAAATTGAATTGTAAAACTGAATCTGAACGGTGGGAACTGAAACAGAAACTATTGAAACTGAATTTTCACTTGAATTAAATGCAGTTTCAAAGCAAATGAAGTCAGTTTCAAAACATTAAATTCAGTTTCAATTTAGTGAAAGTCTTTTCCAAACAAATAAATTGAATTTCAAATTAGTAATTCAGATTCATTTTTTCAAAGCATTTATTCAAGTTGAACAATTCAGATTCAATCCGAGCAATACAAATTCAAATATAACAAATTCAAATTCAGTTTCTGATGACACAAGTTTCTGCCCATACACAACCTCCTAGAAACAACGAGACAAACTGAGAGAGGACTGGAGGTCTCTGATCCCACAGAAAGATCAGATCTATAGTGAAACTGGATGTAAAATTCAGGTTGTATGTTTGGTTTGGCTGGAATGGCAGACAGTTCAGTTTTAGAGAGTTGGAGATGATGGGCTTTCATCCATCTCGATATATCAGCGAGACAATCAGGTCAGTAATTCTCCACATGAATTGGAGGAAGGTAAGGTTTTTTGAGCAGAGGTGTAATCTGAGCATGCTTAAGTGAGGTGGGAAATGTACCAGATGTTAGTGAAGCATTAATCACATGTGTGACTGCTGCAGCTACTGTAGAAGCGATGGATTGGAGTAGTTTAGTTGGAATGGGGTCCAGCAGGCATGTAGTAGGACGACTACTACATGTCTGAAGTTTAGACACATTGTTCTCAGTGAGGGGAGTAAATTAAGTAAACGATGCAGTAGGACTTCTTCATGCTGAGTTAGTGATACTTTTGAGTTTGGAGGGTTCTTTATGTGGCAATTTCAGTAAACTGTTTGCTTATAATTGACACTTTGTCAGTAAAACATGAGGCAAAGGTATCTGCCATCTGATTCTTGGTAGGTGGTGGAGGTGGAGGGTTCAGTAGAGTTTTGAAGGTTGAAAATAGTTTCGAAGGTTGAAAATAGTTTCCAAGTGTCATCAGTACTGAGAATTTGTCAATGTAAATTTTTTTTTACCTCAATGATGCTGGCAGATAATAAGGAGAGCAGTGCCTGGAATTTCAACAGATCAGCAGGATCTTTTGATTTGTGCCATTTCCTTTCAGCAGCTCTAAGAGTGGTGCGCAAAGAACGTAGGGTATCGTTTAGCCAAGGGTGTGTCTGAGAGGATCGAGCAGGTCTGGTGGACAATGGGCAAAAATTGTCAAGACAAGAGATTGACAAGAGTGTGGAGCAGAGTGACTCCATGGCATCATTAACGTCAAGTGCAGCAAATGTACTAGAGGATGGAAAAGTGGAGGTCACTTCATTTGTTTTAATTTTGTAATATTGTTAAAATATATAACAAGGGAAGACCTCGGTGAGGTTATCCCACTTTGAGAAACATCTGCGTTCAATACAGAAAAGTGTTATCTGCATTGAAAATTTCAACAATAATTAAATTGTTAAAATAATCTTAATAATTTTATGGAAGTGTGAACTTTATTAATAACTCAGCTATTTCTGTTCCTACCTTTCCCAGGAGGAAAGTCCCTGCCTCATCTCATCCCACAGTGGTTTGGTATAAACAAAGTCCTTTGGATGAGCAGCTGTCTCATGTGGTCAGTGAGACCAAGTCCTCCAGCTCCTCCTCCTCCTCCTCCAACCAGTCAGAACATGGTATCCAACGCACCAGCAGCAGCCCGTTAGTGGTCCCTAACAGAACGTGAGTGAGGCTTCTTCACATCTACATGACTTGTTATATTTGTATATCTTTTACCTGACCAGTCTAAATCATTTATAACAGCTCAGCAGGACAGCATGTTTCTCTGGAGTCTCTGGGCCTTTTGGGTCATTTTATTATAATGTTCTCAGATATTCTGGAAATGTCAAAGCATTCCATCATTTTCTACCACTTAAGGATTGATATGATGGAGAAATAATCAGAGTCTGTCTCAATCCACTCATGGTTTCTTTCAGACTGGAATTTTTCTGACCGCCTCCAATATGTGCTCAGACTTAGTGAGTGAAAACATTTGACACTATAATACTACTACTCTATCACCTGATAACCACCTTGTCACCATCTGGCATCCACCACCGGGGCGACCGTAGCTCTGTAGGTTGAGCATTCATCTTGCAACCGGTCGGTTGTCGGTTTGACCCTAGCTCGAGCTGGGCCACTTTGTTGTTCTGTCTTTGGGCAAAATATTTCAATCCACTTTGCCTGCTAGTGGTGGTCGGACGATCCGGTGGCGCTTGGTGTATCGCAGTTCCGCGTCTTTGGCTACATCGTAGCTTACCTTCATTAGCATGTGAATGTGTGAATGACTGACTGTACTGTAATAACGTAATCGCTTTGTCGTACATTACTTAGAAAAGCGCTATTCTGTTAATCTTGTATCCACCTGGTATTCACTTGGTCACCACCTGGTAACCACCTTTTATCCATCTAGTAACCACGTTTTTTCCACATGGTATCCACTTAGACACCACCTGGTAGTTACCTGGTCACCACCTGGTATCCATCTTGTAATCACCTGGTATCAAGTTGGTCACCACTTGGTATTTACCTAGTTTTCCTTAAGCTCTTTAGAGCTTCAGCAGCATGAATGTAGTGCTAGGCAGCAATCTGTCAGCGGTCGTTGATCTTCTGTGTCTGTTACCCTTTTGCCTCAGGTTAACAGCAGACAACACCAGGTCTGGGTCCTCCCTGTCCACAGACTGTGGGAGTTGGCAGATAGTTTCTGGTTGTGGCAGTGTCCACGACAACCCCCTCTTTCCTCACCATCTGACCTCTGTTTCCACCAACTCATCAACTTGGCCCTCTACCCATGAACCCCCCCTTCCCTTCAGTTTTCAGAATGAAGGGTCCAGTGGAAGAATGTGAGTATTGTGGAATTACCCCTATATTTTATACCTGTATTGAATCAGGTAATATCCCATTAAGATTAAGAACTTTTTTTCAAGGGATCCTTAAAGGCAGTTAAAAGTTCAGTATCTCGCCCAAGATATTTTGACACATGGTTTGGGTTAGGGATTTAACCCTAGTCCCAAATCTTTTGTCTTAAACGGTAAATGGCTTCTCATTCCCTGAGCCATGGTTGCCCAACCGACCTAAGGCTGTGCGATATAACTAAGTATTTTGTCTGGATGATAGAAAATGTTTATCGTCATTGATAAAGCTCTATCGTTTAGGAGTTTTACGGCAAAAATTTACAGCAAAATACACTTTACAGCATGCCCATGCATGCACCACGCAGTAAAACATAAACAAACATGGCGGAAGACGGTAGCGGACGCGTTTAGACCAGGGTCAACAAAGAATACAGAGACGTAAGCTGCAAAAGCAGCGTCGTGTTGGCGTAAGCGCTCATAACAAACTCCAGACACAGATGCTGCATCAGGCTTTTACCATGTAGCTCCCAGTTCCCACAGATGGAAGGAGATTACTGCTGCTGTTACCAAACACATCTACAAAGATATGGGTTCAATCTACACGGTGGGGAAACGTGAGTTTTGTGAGTTACACTCAAAACAAAATATGAAATGCGCAGCTGAAAACACATTACTAAAGTCATGTTACCTGATTTATATGATGCATGTCGGGCCACAGTGGAGGGGTGGCAGAGATTCACAAGGGGATGTTCTATGTTTCATATGTTTATTGTTATCGTGATATAAAATGAGCTATATCGGCATAAGAAGTTTTTGCCATATTGCCCAGCCCTAAACCGACCTTCCAGCAGTGTCGGAGCGACAGGAGAGGAAAGGAGAGAGAGAGAGAGAGAGAGTGTGCGCGGTGCTGTTAGAGAAGTTTGGAGCGCTTAACGTCTGGAAAAGTGTGCGTGTTAAAACACACACACTGTTGCACAGCACGGAGGCTTTTATTAAGTATTAACAGCTAGGGTGAAACCCACGATTGGTCCGCGGGGGATCGGAGGTTTGCATCACCGCTCAGCTGCACGTTCTGGATCAGCAGGAGAGATGCGTGGTGATGTGCAGTGGATTCTATGAAATATTAACAGCTTTGGATGAGGAGAGACTCCCGTTTGGTCGGTGGGGGTGGAGGGTGTGCACTGTTACTCTCTGCAGCAGTGCTTCTTCCTGAAGCTGTCGCGGGAGGCGTGCAGTCTCGTTTCACAGTGGTTTTATGAAATATTGACAGCTTTGGGGACACAGTAATTGGCTCAAGAGCCAGAAAGAAGGGGCTGGCCTGCGGGCTGCCTATTGAATACCTATGCTCTAGATCAGGGGTAGTCAACTAAATATGCCAAAAGGTCCAGATCAGCATCCGCGACCTGGTCCTCGGTCCGGGGGCAGCGCCACCTTAACCTGCTTATATATATATATATATATGTATATATGTATGTATGTATGTATGTACAGGTCCTTCTAAAAAAATTAGCATATTGTGATAAAGTTAATTATTTTCTGTAATGTACTGATAAACATTAAGACTTTCATATATTTTAGATTAATTACACACAACTGAAGTAGTTCAAGCCTTTTATTGTTTTAATATTGATGATTTTGGCGTACAGCTCATGAAAACCCAAAATTCCTATCCTATAAGAGAAGGATTCTCTCAGACTAAATTCACACACGTTTATGATGTTTTTGGGACTCAAACTGTTGGACATCAAATTCAGATTTTTTTCGTTCCAACATTTAAGACTTTATAAAGTTGTGATCAGACTTTTTAATACTTTATAAGGGTCTCGAATTTCCCAAAATTGATTTATCACCTTTTAATACTTTTCAAGACTCCGCGGATACCCTGCTACTGTACTCCCACTAACAGTCAATTCATGGGACTCTGCAGCTCAGGAAGCACTTCCTTCAATTCATGTGGGAAATATTAGGTATTTGGGAATTAATATTTCTGCCAAAACGGCAGAGTTGTTTTCTCTCAATTACACCCCACTTCTGAATTCAGTTCAAGGCGACCTTAAAGTGATAATATGCAACTTTTTCATATTTTTAACTCTTTTCCTTGAGCCAGTATGTGCTAATATGACCCTTTACAAAGTTAATGAAAAGTCACTTAGCCCCATCTGGTGATTACAGCCAGAAAACCACGATTGCAAGATCTCCGTCGCCGTCCCGGTACCCCAGGCCCGGCGCCACAGGGGGGGCGTTTGGGGGCGTCGCCCCCCTAAATGAACTACATCGCCCCCTGAAAATTTTGTAAAATTCTATTAATCATAGAAACACGTTCAACTAGTTCTAACATTTTTATTTAAATTTGTATCCATACAAAATGAAAAATATGAACATTTTAATAAACAATTTAACAATTTAATAAACACGTATGGTTGTTACAAGTCGTCTTGAACTCATCACGGACGCTCGGTAAAGTTGGAGCTTTAGCAGCTAGCATCTTGCTGTATGTTGTTGTACGTTTTTGGAGCGTGAGAAGGTGGAACCATTACTGAAAAACAGAGATGAAAGAGTCGGAGTTACTCATTCCTCATCGGTTTATCAGAGAGAGTGATGTTCTGTTCATGGTTCTGAAAAACCGTATTGTCAGCTCCTCTACTCTGTACCGGTGTTCGGATTCCAGCCTGCAGTCGAGGTGGAGGAAAGATCTCCTTCTGAGGAGATTGAGCTCATCAGCACGAATGAAGGTAGGAGGATGGATCATAATTAAATAAGTACTGGTCCGTGGTTCATTTGGATCAGAAAGGCGGAATAAAATGATTATTGATCAGCTTGAAAGATCAGGTCCGAACCCAGTTGCCAGGTGCGTTATGTGCACAGCTCTGTAGTCCCGCTGCGCTCCACGGTAGAGGAGTATGGAAAGCCAAAACCGCCTCAGTACGCGAGCAGCACTCAGTTGTGCGGGACGGGCGGGCGCGCGCCGCGGACCGATGGAAGCGCGCGGCTCGGTGACAACCCCCTGCCCCCCCCCGGTCAAACACCGACCGGCCGCCCCCCAATGTGTGTCAAATGCCCCCTCCTTCCTCTCCCACTGGCGCCGGGCCTGCGGTACCCAGGAAGTCACGTGTCTCACGAGGGTTAGGCTAACCCAAAGTGACTAGCTGTTATGCTAGTGCTGGAGTGTTTTTAGCTCATGATTCCTGATTTTTTTCAATCTCTCCCTGCTTGAACACAGCTGATTTCTTTGAAAGAGTAAATAACCGCTCCTGTAGAAAGCTATGAAGGCTGAGGAGACATTTCAACAGGTAGATATTGGCGTTTAGAAGCTGAAACGATCTGGTAACTTGTTTAATGCAGTAATTTAAAACGGACACCAGAGGGAGCCCAAAACAAGCAAAACTGCATATTATCACTTTAAAGCGGCTCTCTGGAGCATTTTTCTCTGTATCAAAGTTTTCTAAATGTTTTAAATGATATTTCAGGTCTAAACTATGATCTATGGGTTGAGTTCCACAACATCTGTCATTCTGATGAAGACCCTCCTTCCTCCTAGAGACCCCTTTCCATTATTTCTTGCCGCCGACATTTTTCAGCCAATGAAATTCAAATGTCTGCATTCTCTCAACATGCACGCGCATCGACCAAACCTGTACCAGTAGGGGGCGCTGTCGTACAGGACGCTCCGTGTGTTTCTCTGCCGTCTCAGCCGTTCACTGAGGACTCACGGCTCATTTCTACTAAAAACCTACCCATTCTTCAGCTAAAGATGGATTTATTTTTACTTTTAAACCTTTCACCTCACAGAATGGCAAGGCTTGACAGGATTATGCGTTTATTTTGGTCAGAAAGTTCATCCAGGGCCGAGTCAAGTTCAGCTTCAGAGTCCAGCAGCAGCTCTCTGCTAACAGAGCTAATATCAGAAGCAGCAGGGAGAGAGAGGGCTCTTCAGACCCTCGTAGTATTGTTGGAATAAGATTGTGAACTGTGAGTGATTAAACCCTACACATTGAGCTGTACAGTTCATGTCCGAAGTATATGCGCCACGTGCACGCGCGCACACGCGACCGGACGTGCGTGTCGAGATGTTTTGAGGGAGGAGCCTTTGGACGCTAGATTCAAAAACTGCTCTCTTGCTGAAATCCTCCGGAGTGCCGCTTTAAACGCTGGATGAATCTCCCACTTACACTTTGGTTGAATAGCAACTGTAAAGATGAAAATCCTATCACAGATTTTATATTTGTTTTCAATGCTTCCTGTTACATCCACAAAACAGTGGTTTCAATCACTGGATTCAGCAGTTTCTCACTTCTATTTGAAAAACAAAGAAGCAAAAAGCAAAAATTTAACATTACAAAAAAATACAAGCAAGGAGGACTAGAAGCACCAAACTTTCCTTATTATTTCTTAGCAAATCAATTGCAATACTTGTTAAAATGGATTCATGAAAATATCAATAATAACCCTTGAATAGAACTTGAAAAAGCTTGCATAAAAAAACTTTCATTGCCAGATTTACCCTTTTTAGGCCCATCAATCAACAACGGGGCGGCATTAGCTCAGTTGGGAGAGTGGCCGGTCTGGTAACCGGAGGGTCACCAGTTCAATCCCCAGCTCCGGCTGGGTTAGATTGTCGTTGTGTCCTTGGGCAAGACACTTCACCCACCTTGCCTGTGTGAATGTGAGTGTGAATGTGAGTTCAGCTCATTTGGTACCTGGTCTTGAGAACGGCAGAATAAAAAAAATGAATTGATGTATTGATCGTGCCTGAAAGATCCGGTCCGGACCGTTACTTGCAGTATGGAGCCCACAGCACTGTGATCACCTGCTGACAAGCTGCAAAGTGAGCTGAGCTGCCCTCTCCTCACCTCCTGGTGCAACATGATCCATTTCTACGGTGTGAACGCACGCGGGCTGTGGATCCGCAGCACTGGCGCGCTGCTAAATGATCCCGACATCCTATTGTGCTCTAAGAATCTGCTGATAATTCCCCTCTGAGAAGGGCGCGTGGTTCCGCTATCACTATAGAGGCTCATTCTGTCGGACTAGTCATTTGAGTTGACCAGAACTAATGATCATCTCTGATTCAGTCTCGTTCGCACGCGCGCGCTTGTGGAGCGGCTGAATCCTTCATCTCTGTCACCTGTTGGATCATTCTCTCTCTCTCTGATGGAGGAACCAGACTCATCTATTTCTGTCTATGATAACATGCTGTGTTGGACTTTTATAAGAACTAATGAATGTTAATATTATAATCGCTGCTCCGTCAGGAGCCACAGAGCAGCGCCTCGTCACCCCACCACCACCACCTGTTCCTGCTGCACCTGACAGGGAGCGAACTGTCCAACAGACAGTTGCTGTCAGACAGACCCATGAGGTGGACAGGAGTCTGTCCTCCATTAAATTTGTTTTTATATTCAGGGTGCACAAAATTTTTCAGAGGTTCTCAAAGGAGAACCTCACCCTGGTCTCTGGTACGCATGTCGTGCGCGCGGGGGGGATGATGATTTTGATTATAAGCTGTCGCTGTCAATTGTGACCCGTTGCACCCCTACTGGGAATGTGTGAATTGCATGGATCAGATGTACTGTGATTGTGTGTGTGTTGAAGCGCGTGTCAACGGAGCCATGCGTTACCAGTTCGGTGCCACGCGCATTGGAGATGATGCTGTGTGTGTGTGTGTGTCGGTTGGAGTTAATGTTGTGCGTGTCCACTAGCTTCAGAGGCCATGTCAGCAGCACTCAGTCACTGAGCTGTAGGACGAGAAGCTCATCAGATCAAGGGGCTCCCCGACCCCATCGGGACTGCGCAGTGCAAAGGCGCGTTCAGGCAGTCGGTTCTGGTACGCAGAATAAAATCAGGTTCTCTTGACTGAGGACCTGCTAACAGGCTATGTGCAGGCCTGTTTATATTATTCTAAATATTATTTAAGATTTGGATTGACATCTTGAGTTAAATGTGTGTATTTAATGAGCATGGGAAAAAAAATATTCTACAAAATAATCACAACATGCCCTATAGGTGGTAGTAATCCAGGACTCCTTGTAAAAGAGATTCTGAATCTCAATTCGACTGTCCTGGTTAAATAAAGGTTAAAATATAAATAAAAATAAAAAATAAATACAGAGCAAAAATATCCCCTGCTGTAACACTATCCACAGGCAAAGGAGCGATTTGCAACAGCAACAGAGGTTCTTTGTTTGTTGAATTTAAAAGCACTGTCAAAAGTCACACCCAGGGTTTTAACTGAGAAGTGGACCAAGAAGACCAGAGGGACATTCTAGTTCTGGTCCTGTTTCTGGTTTTTGTCCCACTTCTTTTTCTGCCTCCAGCTCAAACAGAAATGTAATCTGGCACTCACCATACTTTCACTGCACCAAAGCCTAGCCAATCAGAATGCTCGCTTGCTTCAAGACTGCCTGCTGACATGTACAGGCCATTTATCATAAGGTGGAACCAGGTTTTCCTCACTGCTTTTCCAGTTGGGCTTTGTTTTTGATAAATGTGTAATCTGAGAAGTTTGGTTTACTACTTTTGTTGTGAACACCACAGAGAATAGTTTGAAGTCCTACCTGAAGCCATGGTGCCTTAAAGCAGGATTTCCCTCATTGTCATTATGAGTGTGTGTGTTTTTAAATAAATTTGCCTTGGCTGAACTTTTAGAAAGAGTATTTTAATTTTTTTACTTTTGTCTTCTCAAGGTGTCCTTTCCCATCTGAGCGCCAGAAACGTCTGGAGGCGGTGCGAGAAATCTTCTTGTCAGCCTATAGCTCCACCGTGGGTCTGCAGTCCTCAGAACCCAGCCCATCTGGTGCCATATCTGGCCTACTGGAGCAGTTTGCCCGAGGGGTTGGCCTCCGTGGCTCCAACGCCATCGTCTGAACAACAGCCGTGTTCAAAGCTGCTGTCATTTACTGCCAGAAATAAATCTATATGAACCCTGATTCTGGTCCTGTAACACAAAAGGTGCAGCTTTCCAAACACAAAGAAGTAACAGCAAATAAACAATCATTTAAAAATGATCCTTACACTGAAGAGCAGGAACATTGTTTTGTGTGTAGTCTTGTTAGTTTTTTGTATTTTCACTAATTGCGCTAAAATATTTCTGCTGACTTTTGGTTTTTGTGGGTAAGCATCATTATGCATCTGGCTTTAAGAACACAATACAATGAAGTGCCAAACATCTGTTTGTTTCACACAGGAAACAATAAAGTATTTTTATTATTTTGGAGATTAGAAGGCTTGTAAACTTTCTGTGATTTTATTTTGACCTAAAAAGGAACATAAGATCTTACCATCCTCGTTTAAACGGATCAGATCTGTAATTTTAATTTGACCCTTTCTTCCTTTAATTTTACATGTTGCATTTAACAAGACTTGCACTGTCCGTTCCATATCCACCAAGCAGAAAACCTTCAGTTGTTTGCTGTTAATTACGCCAGTGCAAAGGGAAGTTCTGATAATAGGTAAAGGCTAAAGGAACACTACAAGGGCTCCTACCAGTCTGGCTTTCTTTTTTTGTAATTCACCACCACAGTAGATCAAAGTGTCTGTACAGCTTCAGCTCTGTGAGGTCTAAATGTAAAATGCTCAGGTTTAAATATTTTGTTGTTCAGTAATGCTTCATAGAACTGGGGGACAAAATCTGCTGTCCTCTAACCAAAGGGATTCAGTCATCTCAGCCAAGTCCAGATAGCATCTTCATGCTGAGATTTGCATACAGGTTCATTGTTGTGTGACATATTTGTTTTGTTATATTTATGCTTCTGCATTAAAGCCTAATGTGCACATTTCCAGAAACAAAACTAAACATCATGAAAATACAAGTTGATCTACTTTTTGCTTCCAGGCCCTTTTTGCATTTCAAGTAAAAAAAAAAAACACTGCACTTCTTGGGTCAGAGAAAAAGTCCAGTGAGTTCATGACCAAGAAGAAACGACACAATCACTCAGATACGGCAGTATCAGCAGCCTTAATGTATTATTTCAATCCAAGAGGAATCAGACTGACCAGGGACATCATTTATAAAACATTGTATAGAATCCTTAATTAAAAGGTCTACTTTAGGTTCAGTTAAAAAAAAGTTTACTTCTGCAAACTAATTTTCAGACCTGTAAAATATTGTTGACCCACAGTTGCAAGCAGCTCTGCTTTATAAATCATTTATTTTCCAAGAAATGCGCTCAGCTGTCATTGGATCATATCCCACATTCTGCTATATGATCAATGCAAAGTGCTGCTAATTTCTATTAAGAGTCAAATGTGACACAAATCAGTAAAATAAGGCATTAAATAAATAAATAAATACAGCATTATTTAAATGTGCTAAAAATAAAAATATTTATTTAAAGCTGCTATAGCAAATTTGGAAAACAGATTAGCTTAAGATGTTTTTTTTTCATGCCACTTAACGTTTTAACATAAATATGTGGAGGGTTTTTTTTTATTCTTAAACTAGTAAACTTGTCCCGCAGTTGACTCAAAACCTCAGCCAATCATACATTTTGTACCGAAAGCAACTATTGGACAATCTGTCTGGCAGAAGCGCAGCACTTTCGCACTTCCTCGTTTCGTCTATTCATACGTGCTGGCACGTTTTTCAGCAGAAAATCACAGAACTGAGAGGACAAAAACAGCAGTTTGTTAAAGCTTCAATTTTAGGAAAAAATACCAGAGTCCCAAAAGGGAAAACATGTTTTCAGCTAGCAGAAAACAAAACAAAAGAGGAAACAAAGGGTGAACATTGGTGTAGCGTATCTACGACTGGCGTTTGGCACTCTTGTTAAATGTGGCAATGCGCGGTCCCATGTCTGGGGGAGGTGCGGCCTAGGGATTATAGCCGGTGGGAGGGGTAAGAGTTCAGGGACGGTGTTTGTGTAACTATTGTCCCTTTGCACGTGACATCACGCCGCTCACGGTATGACCCCCTCAGCCATTGCGGTTGGTGTTAGATGATTGACTGAACGTACAATTAATGGAAGTCACGTTACCACATTCATATAAGTTACTTTAGCACGTTGACGCTGAAGATTTTGATTGGTCCGGACTAGGGGTGTGCAAAGCAGCCGGGGGCAGGGAGTATTTGTATTCTAGTAAAATTCAAAATAGGCGTAAAAAGCCAGATTTTTTGCGTTTTACATCTCTAATTTACGTTATATTGCAAGTATTCTTTAATTATCCATTATAATAAGCATAGATAATGCAATATTTATTTTACAGTCTTTATTCTTATTTTTATATTTTATCCTTGTGTGAATCTGTTGGTTCTTGGCTTGCCGTCACTTTGCTGCTGGTGCTCCTAAACTTCCCCACTTAGGGACGATATTATCACTATTCTATTCACCACATGAGTAAACAGCACAACACAGAATAGTATGGCAACATTTAAAAAGTGAAAGGAGATGGAGAAAAGATGAAAACTGATTTGATCTGGTATCTAGAAAAATGTGGGGGGAAAGTTGGGTCACATACTTTATACCAGGGTACTTGCGTATGGAGGACCGATCCTGCCATATTTAGAAATACACATTGAAATAAATAACTGTCTTAATAAAACAAACAATCTTTTAAATATTGTGTCTAAAATATAAAAATGAGACTTTAAAATTTTAATTCATCATAACGCGTGACATAAATTAATATATATTTACCATTTTCAACAATATTAATTTAACATTGTCATAATTATCTAATTTTCCATTTTATTTGCAATATTATTTTCCTTTGTTTTAATTATTATTTAATCATATTTTTATATTCTGCATTTATTTAATGCAATTTTTTTTATTTCTTAATATATTTTTTCTTAGTTTATTATTATTTTACTCTATTTATTTATTTGTCCATTTAAAAAATTTCAGTAATTTCTGCTCTTTTTTTTTTTTATCATACATTGATTTATTTTCTTCTCCTGATTTTCCTCCTAACATTTTTTTCACTCCAGTTTTCTCTTTTTTCTATTTATTTACACATTTCTGTATTTCTTTTCTTCATGTCCGCTTTTCTTTTCTTTCTGACTCCTTGTAACACATACATTGAGAAAAGGGGGAAGGGGAGGTGAGGGGAGCCGCGGCTTCAGAGTCAGCTTCTCCTATTGGACAATGTCAAGATCCAAGCTCTGTGTGCTGAGATCGATTATGCAGGTCTTGCTTCCTGGCCCGCTTGTGGCAGCGCCATACGGCTTTGGCTTGTGGTAACTGGCTGTGTTCGAAATGTCCACTCGTTCGTTCACTCACTCACTCACTCACTCACTCCATTTCCATCCATCCAGTTTCTTTAACCGCTTCATCCTCCACAGAGGGTCGCGGCGGAGCTGGTGCCTATCTTCAGCGGTCATGGGGCGAGAGGCGGGGGGACACCCTGGACGGGTCGCCAGTCCATCACAGGGCTCACTACATTTCGTCCCCTAGTCCGCTATATATGGGTTAGGGGACTGCCCCGTGTTCGGCATTTCGAACATATCATATATAACACCCATAGACATATATAATGATATTTTATTCATAATTATACAACACCACTCAAAAGCAGCAGCGTCATCAATTCGCGCCGGACCCCGAGAGACGTGTCGCACAAACAAAGGCAGGAATCATGTCAGAACAACTGGTGATGAAAACGGCAACTTGTTTCTTTTAGCTGAAAAGAAGTTGGATAATTATTTTCTCATTTCGGATTTGAAATAAAACCCGTTTTTTTTTTAACCCGTAGCAGTTTTCTTAGCATGTTTTCCCCCAATTCAAGCGCTGACTGTTGCTAGAACTTTCATCAAGGCTGGATTAATATGGTTTGCCCGTCACGAGCAACATTAACACAACTGTCAGCTCACATGCACTTTTACAATTTAGCTACAGTATATAGCAGCTTCAGCATGAACATTTTTCAAAGTTTGAAGTTAAAATATAACTGTGGGAGTTTTAAAAAATTGAGACTAGAGGTACTTGAGACGTGAGAAAGTTCTCACCAGTGAACACACACACACACACACACACATATAGGCATATGTATATATGTGTGTGTACACACACATATATGTGTGTATAGTGTGGTGACATATTTGGTTAAAATGTGAATTAGTAGCTATAGTAATATTAAATCATGTTCACATTCAATTAAGAACTGGTACATTTTAATTATTTAATTTTACTTGTCAGGAAATGTGTTTTTCATTCTAATTAGGATCTTAGGCCTAGATGTCAAAACACCATTTTAATCAAATGTTTGAAAAATAGAGTTCATATAAATGTTAATAAAGCAAAGAAATGATGACACAGAAGTTTGTTTTATTTTTACCAGACTTTCTATTACAGAGCAGAGCTTCAGTGAGGTATCCTGAACTCAAAATGAACACGTATCTCCTCACAATGTTTTTAATGGATTCACTGACATGAAGCCTGACTACAGACCAGACAGACCAACCCTGAACAAGTAGTTTGCCATGCTGAGAGCTGAGCACCATGGGAGCTCTTGATGGGGAATTGAGCTTAAGCTACTAGTGTTCTAATAGGTTGATTCTCCTACAGAGTTGTGTCACGAGCTTTTGACATCCCATGAACTGAGCATGACATTCACAGGATGTAAATAAAATCATAAAGCTGGTGGAGAAAATAATTCACTCCCCCAGACCGATGAGTTGGATGTTATAAGTAATGAATTTGAACAACTCACTGGGTCACCAGTTTTACACCAAGACGCAGCCTGCTGTTTAAACAGAAAGCTGTGTTTTTAGTTCACCTCCAGGCAGTCTGTGATCACACAGGATGGTCCGGTGACATTTTGTTTGGATATTCTGAGTTGATTCATGATGCTCAAGTATTTTGTAGTCCCATCAACCTTCAAAAGGCTTTAACTGTCACATTGGTACATCCTCCTTGGAGATAATGGTACCCTGCTCCCCCTGTTGTCAGCACGCTTTACCAGGAACCTGTGGTCATCTCAACTTCCACCATGCCAAGGCCTGTTCAGTTATCCAACCAGGATTAATGAAGACGAGGTGGAAGGGCTTTATTTTTAAGGCGCTGGAGGTAAAACCAGTTTTTGTTCCCAAGGTGGTGGCATGTTGTGTAAGTCTGCACATTATTGCAATGGATTCAGGTGATCTGCTTGATCCATCAGATGAGCTGCCTTCAGGAGATGAAAACCATCCAGATGTTCAGCAGCAGTCAGATCCAGTGAAGAGCTGGTGGCTCCACTGGAACAACACCTTTAAAAACAAGACATCCATCAAACACACCAACATGATTCACTGAGCTTCATCTGCAGACAGAGACTGACCCACTTTATTTACCTTTTATTAATCTAAAACAAGTCAAAGTTGGTCAATATTTCTATGTTTTGTAATTTTTGTCCACAAAGAAGCTCCAGAGGAAAATAAACACTCCCAGAACCTCCTAAATAATCGAGGCAACAAAGTCTGCAGGAAAACTGACATTTCTCTGAGGAGTTTCTCCTCAGTGAAGCTGACCCCCCCACCCAAGTGGAATAAAACTTAGATGACGTCAGTGAAGCTTCACACGGTTCATTTTGGAGCAAGCTGGGGGGAGGGTGACCCCTGAATGACCCCGGAATGAACCCTGACCTATAACTTAAATATCTCAAAATCCATAGTAGCACCAATTAAACTTTTAACCGCACAAATCAGCACAAACGAAGCACTAACCACAGCACCTATTTGCCTAGTTTTTTTTTGGGGGGGGGGGTGGGGGTCAGCTTCACCGAGGTCGTTGTTTCAGTAGCGAGCTCGAGGCCGCGTGCCTGAGTGAAAGAACGACAAATAAAGGAGAACAAGGAGAATGCAGGAAGCGAGTGATAAAACCATAGATATCGGTCAACATGTCCAACTATTTTAAGTTTTTTTAAATTACGTCGGTAATCTCCGACTGTCGGACGTGTTTTCGCAAATCACAAAGAGCCGACAGTGAACACAGAAAACTTACGTGCACTCCTACTTTGGTTGTGTGTACTTGGATGTTGGCTCGAACTGGACGCTAAGTAAGAAAAAAGGGAAAAAATCTGTTCAAAGATGATCATATCTAAAATATATAGGAAGAACACAGAATCTGTACATTCGCAAAAGCAACTTACCTTCCTCTAACTCCTCCAATCTATTCACGGCCTCTCGCAACAGCTCAGACACAGAGCGCCGTGTCTCCATTTTAAACTTCAAGTCCTCTGCCGGGAAGCAAGACCTGCATAATCGATCTCAGCACACAGAGCTTGGATCTTGACATTGTCCAATAGGAGAAGCTGACTCTGAAGCCGCGGCTCCCCTCCCCTCCCCTTCCCCCTTTTCTCAATGTATGTGTTACAAGGAGTCAGAAAGAAAAGAAAAGCGGACATGAAGAAAAGAAATACAGAAATGTGTAAATAAATAGAGAAAAGAGAAAACTGGAGTGAAAAAATGTTAGGAGGAAAATCAGGAGAAGAAAATAAATCAATGTATGATAAAAAAAAAAAGCAGAAATTACTGAAATTTTTTAAATGGACAAATAAATAAATAAAGAGTAAAATAATAATAAACTAAGAAAAAATATATTAAGAAATAAAAAAATTGCATTAAATAAATGCAGAATATAAAAATATGATTAAATAATAATTAAAACAAAGGAAAATAATATTGCAAATAAAATGGAAAATTAGATAATTATGACAATGTTAAATTAATATTGTTGAAAATGGTAAATATATATTAATTTATGTCACGCGTTATGATGAATTAAAATTTTAAAGTCTCATTTTTATATTTTAGACACAATATTTAAAAGATTATTTGTTTCATTAAGACAGTTATTTATTTTTATGTGTATTTCTAAATATGGCAGGATCGGTCCTCCATACCTTGCGGGCTGGGTTCGACTAAACTTAGTTTGTTAAGGTTCCTCACAGTGAACCTTTAAAACATTCACTGTTGTGCATCATTGGCAGTCTGATGCTGAGTTGATGTATTTTCACATTATTTGCTAAACAAAGGCAATATTGTGTTTTATTAACAGATTGTAAAGATTTAAGTGGTAATAAAAACATGTATTTGATTACAAACCTGCTAAACTCTTTCCAAAACGTGTGGAAGAAAGTATTGAAAGAGAAGTCTGGGAACTAGGAGTGAGTCTCCTGAGCTTGACGCGTGCGTTGATGGTGGTCACACGTGCGCTTGTGACTGCAGCACATGTGTTCATAAAGGGGCAAATGGATGATTTGATGCATTTCTCATGAGTGGTATTAAATATTGAGCATGTCTACAGGGGTGACATTAAGCTTCCATTTTATGTGTCACGTTTGAACATTTTTGATTTTGCAGCTCCACAAAATCACACAACCTCTCTGACATCTTCCTAATCCTTTTGGGTCTGGTTGGTTGTTTCTCTGGACTTGGAGTGCCCTCTTGTGGTACTAAAGTGAAATTGTCACCTGTTTTGTCTACTTCACTTTCCTCCTTTTCAGGAATGTTTCCTTGTCCTTCTTTGGTCTCTTTTAACTCGTATTTCTTGACATGTGTCGTGTTCCGGTGGTAACGAGCTCCAGTGGGGGATTCAACTACGACCTGGCTTCCAGTTTTGCTCACAACTTTGTGTGGAGTTCCATTAAATGGTGTTGTAAACTTGTCTTGTTGAACCAGAGCTGTGTCTCCTACATCCACTCTGGAATACTGAGCTCCTCTTCGCTCATCAGCATAAATCTTTGCTTTTCCTTTGTGTTCAGCATCTCTGTCACGAACATCCAAATCCATAGTTTTAGTTTCAGAAATATCTGGAAACTTTCCTCTCATTTTCCTGGAAAACAGAAGTTCTGCTGAACATATTTTCTCCGTTCACATTTCCAGTCAAGTCCTGAAGCTTGTGCAATCCTGATTCTCTTCATCAGTGATGCATTTTGTCGTTGACTTCTCCGTTAGCTTGAGCCCATTTCAGTGTTGTTCTGACGTGTTTGATTCCATTTGTATCACAATATTCTCTGAATACTTCAGATTTGAACTGTGGCCCATTGTCAGATTTAATGGTCACTGGTGGTCCATGTCTACTAAAGATGCAGTCAATAGAGTCAATGACCTTTCTGCAGTTGTAGACGTCATTACATCATACTCATAATAGCGACTGTAATAATCTATCAGTACAAGTATGGAGTGATTTGAGGGTAATGGTCCAAGTATGTCCACAGCGACATCTTGCCAGGGTCCATCCAGTAAAAGTGTATTTCTCAGCGGTTCAGGTGGATCAGGTCTGGATACTATTTGACATCCATGATTTGCTTTGCCTTGTCCATGCCAGGCCACCATACCTTTGTTCTGAGATGTTGCTTGGTTCCAACAATCCCTAAATGACCTTCATGAGTTATTATAAGTGCTTTAGCTCTGAGCAGCTCCTCTTAAAACAATGTGTCCTATCACAGGTCAGTTTTAACGAGTGCATGTGTTTTGCATTTCTCAAAACGTCCGTTTTCAATCACTTTTCACACCTCCATTAACTCTGGATCTGTAGCAGAAACCTTTTCAACCTCCTCTGTGGTAATTGCTTTTGCAGTGTCATTCACTGAAACAAACTCATTCATGTTTGATGTGTCTGACAGCAGTCTTAACAGTGAATCTGCGATGTTTAGTTTTCCAGCGATGTGTTTCACCTTAAAACCATATGGATGTAGTCTGAGAACCCATCTCTCTGTTCGTGCACATGGTTTAGATCTCTGACTGTATTCTAAAGGCTTGTGGTCTGTGAGTAGATCAAACGTTCTACCATATACATATGGGTCTAGTCTTTCACATGCCCATACCAGAGCTAGTGCTTCTCTTTCTGTTTGAGAGTATCTTTGCTCACAGTCTGTTAGGCTACGATTCACACAGCACACTGGAACCTCCTCCCCTTCCTGTTCCTGTATTAGCACTGCTCCCAAGCCTATGGGACTTGCATCTCCTATTATTTTAGTTGGGACTTCTTTGTCAAAATAAGCTAAAGTACCTGCTAGTTCCGTCTTCAATGTTTGGAATGCTTTTGCTCTAACCCGAATGTAAATGAAATCTCTTTTCGAGTTAATCGTCTTAACGGTTCTGAAAGTGTAGCAAACAGAGGTATGAACCTGCTGCTAAAACCCACTGGTCCTAGAAAGCTTCTCACCTCTGCAGCATTCCTCGGTTCTCTGGCCTCTGATACAGCTTTTACTCTCTCTTCAGTCGGTCCAATGCCTTTCTGAGTCAGCAGTATTCGTCCATGTTGAATTGACACTTCCCTGGGTTTAGTGTTAATCCACATTCAGAGAGTCTTTTCATGACAGCATGCAGGTGCTCGTCATGCGTTTCCTGGTCTGGTGCGTGTATGATCACATCATCTGAGATGTTCTCAACTGGACGGAAAAATGTTTTATTAGGTGATCAAATGTTGACAGATTACGAGAACACAGAAGTGTTCCAAGAGTCAGTCTCGCTGCAGAGAGATCGTGTAGGATCTAAGATCTAAGAGAAACATTTAATAAAAACAGGGAAGAAACGTCATGTTGTTCATCCTATCAAACAGTCAACCTGTCGGATAATCTGCTGGTTGAAAGGAACCCAAGAATGGCCGGTGACACCGGATTTTAAGTGGTTCCAATGGTTCTGTAGATCTAACACTGGACCCAGTTCAGCACATAGATCCTTAGGATGCTCTAAAGAATCTATCAGCTGATTGATCATCCAGTCATTATCTAGAAATCTCTGAGAACTCTCCCTCATCCATTCAGAGTCTGCCAACTGACTGAGCAGCGCATCCGCACAAGTGTCACTGCAATTAATGCACCAATAAGTGCAGTTTCTCTATAATCTGAAGACGTCTGTATGAACATAACATGATATTATTCTAAAATGCGACATATTTTCATTCAGATTTTCATTTTTATTCTGTTCAGAGATGGGATTGTTGGTTCTGTGTGCACGTGAGGGTCTACAAGTTATAATGGGGGGGGGGGGGGGGGGGGGGGGGGGGTAACTGTCATAAATTCACCATTTCTTCATCTCACCAGCTGTGCTGCCAGGCTTCACGTCTCCAAAATGTGCTTATGCAACGTTCAGAGTTTGCTTAAAGTTACCACATTTTTCCGTTATGTTTTCTTTTATAAATCCCAAAGTTTGCGTAAAAAGTGACTTAGCCTACGCAACTTTTGATGCCCATTTTTTGCGTAAGCAAGTTTTATAAATGAGTACCCAAGTCTGCCTATCTACTAGTGGTGACTGGTGATTTTTTTTTTTTTTTTTGGGTGTGGGGCATTTTTGCAAGTCAGTTTTCAGATGCCAGAAAACCACATATCACCACTAACGTCTGTGTGAATTAAAGCAGTGTTAAATGCAATGCAAATGCAAGTTCTTTAACAGAAAGCTGCTCTCAGTAAAGTTTAAGCGTCCACAGCTTGTAACGTGTCATCTTCTAATCTACATGATCATGTGCTTAAACACTGTCTACTAAGCAGGACGGAAACAAAACACCACAATTTTAGCAAATGCATCTTAACATCTGGGTGACTTAAAGCAGTGTTAAATGCTATGATATACATGAGAGTGGAAATATTTGTACATGCAATGAAGGAACTGATCATTTCTTTAACAGAAAGCTGCTCTCAGTAATGATTCAGTGTCCACAGCTAGTAACACGGAGGGCTGAAGCAAAACACTACAATTTTAGCAACTGACCCATCTGAGCTGCACTCAGTAAACAAATCGCTAGCTATTTTACACAAACACGCCCCAGAGCACTCACCCGCCAGGTGTAATCCGTAGGCCAGCCTCCTCTGGACATTTGACTGCTCATCGCCACAGTAACAATAAAGAGCCAAACTCCAGCTGTTGAAGCGTTCCCCTGGTTTTTCCTCTTTCTACGTCCAAACGTTTAGAGTTTTCTGCTAGCTGAAAAGGTGTTTTTCCTTTTTGGACTCTGGTATTTTTTCCTAAAATTGAAGCGGTAGCAGCCAGCGTTTTCTGTCCTCCTCTCACTTCCGGGATGTTCTGCTGAAAAATGCTTGAGCACGCATTAATGGAGGATCCAAGCAGTGAGGAAGTGAGGCGCTTCAGCGAGACAGACAGCCGGATTGTCCAATAGTTGCTTTTGGTCCAAAACGTGTGATTGGCTGAGGTTTTTAGAGAACTGATGGGACAACCACTTTATTGATTTCTCTTTTTTTTAATCGCCACAATATATTTATATCTATACTATGTTAAAACGTTGTTAAGAGGCATTAAAAAACATTTTAAGCTACACTGTCTACCAATCTACCGAGTGCAGCTTTAACTGCTGTTTGACTTAAAACAGTGTTAAATGCAATGAAATATATGAGAGTGAAAATACTTGGTGTTTTTTCAATCACTGGAAGAATTGATCATTTACTGTATTTAACAGAAAGATGCTCTCAGTAAAGTTTAAGTGTCTACAGCTGTATGTAGTAAAAAAGAGAGTTGATGCTTTAATCAGGTGACCTGTAAACTAAATGTAATCCTTTACTGTCAGGAGATGAGAAGGTTTCTACAGTAAAACTATTAAAACAGAGTGAGCCTCAGAAAACAGCTGTAAAGTTAAAGGAGACAGACCTCTGATGACACATCAATGTGTTTTAGTGTTAAAATGTTTCATCCTGATAACCTGATCAACCATCAGAGGTTAAAATGAGTTCAGAGCTCATCTGGAGGTTCTGGTTTGTGACTCAGGTCTGGGTTTCTGAGGGAAGTTCTGACAGGTTTAGTGTTTCTTGTTAGGTTAGTAACAGCTGATCCAAACAGTGGGTCAGCTGTTACTAACCTTAAACTCTAGACTTGAAGTATCACCATTCTTCAGCCTCATGAACACACAGACCGGTATTATGAACCCTTTGGCAGAATTCAAATGAGCCATTTTTAATCTAGATTTAAAAATTAATCCATGCCCACCTCTAATATACGTGTGTGTGTGTGTGTGTGTGTGTGTGTGTGTGTGTGTGTGCAGTTATAATTGTTTGTTTGTGTCTTATCTCATGTTTGGAGAATGGCTCCCAGCTGTAATACCACTTTAAACTTCAGCTCAAGTTCTGCCAAACAGAGTTAAAACAATTGATATGTTTTCTAAATTCAGCCATCTGGAATGGGCTTGACGCCACACTCTGATCAGTCGTACATCCAGTGGTGACTTTCTGAGAGTTTAATACTGGATCAGTCCAGTGGTTGGATGAAATACACACAAAACACAAAAGTATCAAAACATTTCAGTTTCCAGGTTTGAAGAGGGAGAAATAAAACAAAGAGTCAGAAAAACTGTGATAGATTTCATTTCCTAAAATAACTTTCTTTATTATTGAATTCATCTCAAACATGCAGAGTGTTTGTCTCATTGCTTTTATGAAAAAATGGAAACCTTAAAATATTGTGAGAATGCTTGCCTACTGGTATGGCCACCAGAAGATGCATGTAAAATGGGGGGGGGGGGGGGGGGGGGGGG
>SSNR01000004.1:354252-372117 GCA_006937965.1 Callopanchax toddi
GTGTGTGTTAGTATCTCTGACCCCTTCAGTGTGTCCAATGGAGTAAGGCAGGGGGGAATTTATCTCCTTTTCTGTTCAACGCATATGTTGATGAGCTCTCTGGGCGGCTGAGAGCTACAGTACCAACACAGGCTGTTTTATAGGTGATGTTCTTATTAATCACCTTATGTACGCAGATGACCTCGTAGTCTTTAGCCCAAGTAGTGCGGGACTGCAGCAGCTACTTGATGTTTGTACTGAGTATGGACTGGAATATGATTTTAAATATAATTCCAGCAAAAGTGCCATTTTAATCTGCAGAACTATTCAGGATAAAAGGATGAATTTCCCTGTGTTTAAGCTGTCTGATCTGTGAAAAGATCAAATATCTTGGACACTTTATCACAGAGGATATGAGTGATGATGATGATGATGATGATGATGATGATGATGATGATGATGATGACATGTACAGGCAGTGCTGCAAGCTATATGCACAAGCAAACACCAATGCATGAAAATGTAGCTGCTGTTCTCCCTGTTAAAGTGGCTTTATTTAAAGCATACTGCACACCACTGTACAGTACACTGCACATCTGTGGTCATTTTATAAAAAGTCCAGTTTGCACAGGTTACAAGTGGCTTGCAACGATGCAATGAGAATCCTCCTCAAGATCCCTAGGGGTGGAAGTGCCAGTCAAATGTTTGTTTCTGTGAGAGTGTGCACTTTTAAAGCACTTTTAAGAAACCTAATGTTTAAATTTATGCGACGGCTGGAAGAATCTTCCAATAGCATCATGGTTGCTCTCTCAAACCCCACTGTGAGTTGCTCTCGTTACGTATCCAGGCTGAGAATTCACTGGCTACAATGTTTGGGAAGGTTTGACTCTACTAGTTATTTGGGTCATCTTTTACTTGCAGTTTTATCTAGTATTTTTATATTATGTTTTTATCAAAGGTTTATGCTTTGTGTTTCTCTTTTATTGTCTCTTTTAGCTGTGTATTGTCTTTCTTAAAATGGATTTTTTTTATCTGCCAATAAACATTTGATGATGATGATGATGATGATGATGATGATGATGATGATGATGATGATGATGATGATGATGAATCCAAACAGCATCAACCTGCATGGTGGGAACAAAGCATTCTGTGAACAGAACTTAGTTTAATAAAACCTTAAAGTACAGGTTAATATTTAGTTATGAAGTGTTTGCAGTTTGTCTGTCAAAGTTGGCTTCACCTTAAATCTACATTACTTTACCGTGTCTCTGGTTTTTGCTATGAAAAACAATTAACAGCTGTTCACATGTAATGATATGAAAATGTTTAGGAAACAGGCAACATGTACTGTATTTCTTTATCTTAACACTCCTGATTGTTTTGTTTTCCACTTGACTTCAGTCACACCTGTTACCACCTTCATCCTCTTCCTCCAGGATGATTTTAAATAGAATTGTTCTCATTTATTGAAATAAAACACAAATAATTTCACCTCTAATGTCTTTGGCCTTCACACAATAAATGGAAGTCATACTACATTTATTGTTTTTTTATTTATCTTTACTTCTCCTTTATGGCTGTGGGCTTCCTTCATACTTTATGTCCCTCATTAGGCTGAAATACAGAAGAAGAAAACGCCTGTTAAGACGCATAGTGCCAGAATGACTCACAACCACATGAGCGATCACAAGATGGCTGCGTGAGTTTATTTTCAACAGAGGATTACCTCTAATTTTAGTTCTTGCTATGAGCCCAGCTGGCTAATTTTAACAAATTCCTCCAAAGGTCATGTAGTTTCATTCTGCAGCATTATGTCACAGGAATTGTGATGTTCTCTGCTCTGGGTGCGTACCCAAAGCTTGATGACCTTCTTGGCATCGTGCTGGAGCTTTCTGTGTGCAGACACGTTTCCAGAGCCTCCTGTCCTGCAGAACCCTTTCTTCATGCTCCAGAATGTTTTGAGGCGTCTGCTCCCCGCCTGACCTTTTGGTGAAACATCATCTTGGTTTGATTGTCATCTGAACTGTGGAGGTGCTTGTTTTTTACAGATTTGTTTGTGGGAGTTCTTTAGTTTAGAACAACATTAAGATGAAGTCTCCAGCTCTTTAGCTTGAGCCTCATTTATCATCATTTGACCATTTCTCTGATTTGGGACACTTTTCAAACTCCCTCAACCTCGCTGTTAGAAAGCAGTTGACTCTTCTCTTGCTCCAACATCTACTTGACATTTTGCAGGATGTTGATCAGCTCATTTGAAAACCTGCACCATGGTTTCCTCCATGATTCACCACAGGTTCAGATTTTCACTTTAATCATGCAGGAGTATCTCAGGACAGTCAGTCCTACACACTCGTATGTGTGTGCTTCAGTCAGCTCTTCTCTCTGTGGTTTCAGCAGCTCTCTGAGGTCTCTGGATGATGCATGTGCTCTTGGATCAGGTTGATCTGCCTTTCATGTTGTTTTTCTGCTTCCCTTTTGACTTTTCTAGAAAGCACCCTTTCTTGTGCACCTTGTTCTTCAGAACAGAGGTCTGTTAAAGTCACAGCTTTCCTCAGCAGGAGCCTAATGCTGGAGCAGAGTTTCATCTGGTTCAGTCGGGAGAGTCCTTTAAGAATAATGGGAAACAAACAAGAGAGATTCTAGATTTAATTATTTTAATTTTTTATATCTAGAATTTGATACTGCACATAATAAAGATGAACTTCATTATTGCTGTAATATGTGGGCTGCTTGGTGGCACAGCACCTCGAAGCATGATGAGGTCATAAGTTTGCTTCCTGGTTGCAGCCGCTCTATGTGGGTTCCTCCCACAGTCCACAGTCAGTCACTGGTTAACTGGTGACTCTACATTGCCCCTAGTGGTTTGTCTCTGTGTGGTCCTGTGAGGGACTGGTGACTGTCCAGGGTGTCCCCCACTTCTCACCTCGGGTCTGCTGGAAATAGAAACCAGCTCCCTGCAACCATCACAGGATGAAGTGGATGGGTGTCAAATAGGAAATAGGAATGTTAGTTAATATTTATTGATAAATAATAATATTTTATTATTATTAATAGTTTAATGATCTTTATTAAGTTAATAGAATATATAGTTTTATTTTATTTGGGGATGTCTTTTTAAAACACTGGTGATAAAAATGAATGAACTTTTTAAAAAGGCATCCTGATCTTTGGACACGGTCGTTTGACCGAAGGACAAACCCCTGAAATAACGTGGAATCTTTAGCTTAAATTAAAGCTAACAAACAAACTTCTGATTCTGTTTAAAGGAGATTTTAAATAAATGTAGGTCATGGTCTTTTATCTGGGACTTCCCCATTTATTGATTGATTTTACTATGCTCCATTATATTTAATCATATGATGCTGCTTCTGATGTTTGACCACTGAGGTCAAATTGATTTGGTCTCAGCAGGACGACGTCTCACAGCCCTAAATAGGAACCCAGGTTGGTCAGGAGCTTCTTGTTGGCGTTTGGATGGTTTAGGAGGAGCTCACATGCTGGAGGAGAGGTGGCTGAGTGAGGGTAGTTGCATTTTTGTCGTGGCTCTTATCAGGCGCCCCTCAAAGGTGAGCATTTGTGTGTTTTTTTGGGAACCGAAGCCCTCTGTCAGACGGCCGACTTTAATCCTCCACGTATCCCATCAATGTGCTTGCTTGGAAGGACAGGCACTGCAGACAAAAGGAGCCGGAGGCCATCGGGCTTCCAGGGAGTGGACCGGGAGCTGTATTTTTAGGGAGGGCTAGAGCAGCTGCCACTTGACACATGTCACCACCTGGCTCTGAGGACACCGTCCATATTGTTTAAATTAGAAAGAGTAGAGGCAGAGAATGGCCAAAGACCTGTGAATGTGCTGTGTGTGTATGTGTGTGTGTGGAATGGAGTCCTTATTAACAGCAGGGCCACACACATGCCTGGTCACCATACAAGGCCAAGCACACGCCTCACACACGCCGATAACATTGCCCTTGCATGCCGCTCATACTGAGGCGAGGCCGTGGAGCAGAAGGTGTAGTGTATCAGAGGCTGGAGGCTCGTGGCTGAGCGTGTTGTTATTAAACCTGCTCAGAGAAGAAGCAACTGCTGCAGGACGTCTTCCTGTGAGGTTCACCTCAAGGACTTTCCGACGCACGAGAACATCAGATAATCTTTCAGTGGCACAGAAAAAAGTTTCTTGGAAACACAGAGAGGGAGAAAACTCTTCCTTTATTTCACTTTTAACCTCGTTTCCATCATTTTCATCACCACCGCCCTTAGAAATTAGCCACGAGTGCATGCTGCTACTCCGCAAGGTGACCCACATACATCAAGATCCTAGAGGGAAAAACTAATAAAATTATAATGCATTAAAAAAGAGATCAAATTCAACCTTCCAAATAAACAAAATACTGTCCTGTTTGAATTTGAGCCTATAATATGAAGCTGCTTAGTTGTTTTTACTTTCTTTATTTGAATCTAATTGAATTAAATCAGTACAAAGATTTCCTTTATTTAATTATTGATTTAAATTTTTTTTTTTTTTTTTACAATTTTCTGTACATAAATGAAAATATATTGAACTGGACTTCAAATGAAACACACCTATCTTCTTTATGGAGATGAAGTTTGGTGCAGAATAAAAAAAAAGACCTAAATAAGAAATATATTTAAAGTTAAAGTACTATTAAATACTGGTATAATATAATATAAATACTGGTGCATTAACTTATTAATGTTGCTTTACTTTAAACACTTTTGAAATGTTATTAATCTGTAAAATGCATCATCAGATAAGCAGTAAAAGGTTCAGATCTGTAACGTGCCTCTATCTGGTGTGTGTGTGTGTGTGTGTGTGTGTGTGTGTGTGTGTGTGTGTGTGTGTGTGTGTGTGTGTGTGTGTGTGTGTAGATTTTTCTGCAGAAAGAAAGAAATACCACCAAAACAAAAACAATCAAACACAGGCTCAATAGATCAATATAAACTTTACATGTCTGACTGCGAACAGAAGCAGAGTTATCACGTGAAAAATGCTTTTTCTGGATAGTTTTGTGAAATCCTTGACGAGAAGGAGATCGGAGCCAGCACAGACTTAAAGTGATGTTCATGTGATCATTGCCCTAAACATCACTGCAAGTCTTAACTGCCTCCGTCCCAGCTGTCTCCGGTAAAATCTAAAATACCGACGGTTTTAATCTGTCATCACAGTCAGACTCACCGTGTGGATCTGAGACACGGACCGACGGTCCAGAAAGAGGACGAAGAAATCTTCTTTTTTCCTCTCAGAACCCGATCCCGAATCTTTCCTCAGACAGAGTCCAGCAGCTCATCCGTCTCATTCAGCAGGACCTTGTTTGTCTAATCAGCAGCACAAGGAAGGAAAAATAACATTTGTATCTAAAAAACTACATTTACATTATTTATGATTGAAAAGGAAATGTGTCAGTTTGAAACTCACTGATCGCCCATGACTGGTTCTGGTGAGCTGCCCAGATGTCTGATTTAAACCCGTCTCCCTCGGTAACACATTTCACTTTGAGGAGAAAAACTAACACACACAAAAAATATTACATTTAGATATTTAAAATGAAAAGATGGATTTAACCTTTTTATTGACGTAAAAGCTCATTTGAAATCTCTTTGGTGAACTCTGTATCGCATTCCTCCTGTTTCAGAAACTTGTAATTACGCTTCAGTGAAGTTCATGATGCTTAAAGCTGCTGCTGCAACAAAAGATTGAACCTTCACCTGTTGATCAATAAATCAGTTATATTCCTACAGAATTATCTAAATGTCCATGAAAAGAGAAAAGCTATGAACATTTTACTTCTTAGCATTTTTTTATTCATTTGGTGGTAATAAGAATTATAAAATAATATATGATCATGTTAAAAAACAAGAACAACAAAAGTAATATTGCCATATTTTATAGTGTATTGGTTAAAAATGTGCTCTAAAAACTGTCAGGAAAAAAACTTAATGTAAAGAAATTACTTTGAATATTTCACATGTACTATTGTCCAGGAGTCCTCTAAACCCAGGAGGGGCTTGGAGCGGTCATCTAATGTGAGTCGTTTGGTCACTTTGGTCAGTGAGCCGACAGCCAAAAGAACCAAAAGTCACAAAGAGGCACAAATCTACATGACCGGAGTTTCATCTGAAAAACAGCAACAACACAAACTCCTGCTGCATGTGGCTAAACCCACTTTGGTCAGATATAACAACAACAACAACAACAACAACAACAACAACAATAATAATAATAATAATAATAACAATAATAATAATAATAAAGCAAAAAATGAGTAAAATTACAGCTTTGCAAAAAAAAAAAAAAAAAAACGACGTCTCAGATTCTCACCAATCAGGAGCTGTCATTTCTAAATGCCTCACGACTGCATCTGCCTCAATAATCCAACCAGACGTCGACTCTCCTGCAGGGAAATAGATGAAATGTAAAGGTGATTATTAGTGTTGAGTTTCTAGAAATGCATCTGACTCTATCTGATCATAAAGGCCATAAAAACTCATTGAATAATAAAATGAGATGCAGTGAATGCAGAAAATGGATATAAAACAAGGAAAATCCAACAAAAAAAGGCAAAAAGCAAAGTGGAAAAACACTTTTACATTATGCCTTAAAAAGTAAAAGTGTAAAAATGTGTTTAGACAGGAAGAAGACGTGTTTAAGGATTCCTGATGCGTATCTACTGTAGTTTATAATTATTTTACATAAAATTATGAAAACATTTAAAATAGGAAAAAAGGTCAAATACAATCAAGAAACCTGAGAACAGAAGATATGAATGAAATGAACGTTTCCTGTCTTTTCTTTTTTAACCATAAATCTACGTAAAAGAAGTATTTAGAAAAACAAACTAAAGGAAAAGGTAAAGTCACAAGTGGATCAAAGTTTAAAAACATTGGTGAAAAAATGTCAGTCAGTCAAAGTGTTGGTGGTTTATTTAAATGAAATGATGTGATAGAAGTTGAATGATGCTGCGTTATAGTCTTATTGTTGGGTTTAAGCGGTTTGTGCTCACTGTGTTTGACGCGTACGGAGCGACCACCTCACACAGCCGGTCTGAGGAGACAGAACAACATGACATCAGATGATCAGACTGTGGTACGTGACCCGCCATCCTCCTGCAGGTTGACAGGACTCCGGCTCACAGCTGATCTTTGTCATTTAAGATGGCCTCTAAAGAAAACATGGAAACACACTGGAGAGGAGTAATCCCACCTCTCCATGTGGAGACACTCACATAAATCATCCAGTTGTGTCTGAGCAGAGAGGAGGCCACGTCTTCCATCATGTCCTCAGGAGGATTCAGTCAGAATCCTCTGCTGTCAGAGTCTGAAGTGATGTTATGGTACAGTCCTGAGGAAAAGCTGCGTCTGTCTGCAGGAGGATGAACACCTTTCCTCACACCTTCAGTCTCACGCTGACTTTTCACTGCTGAGCTCATTGACCTCAGTGTTAGCCCTTTTATTCATTACAGATCAAGGCTTGGTTCTGACCTTAAAACTCAAAAAACTTTCCCATAAAAGTCAACTATCTGTATATTTACCTTAAAACACTGGGAGTTATTCTAAATCTACTCTACAGATCAAATCAATGCATTCAACAGAAATGTTGCCTAAATGATAAACCTAAAAGTTCTAATTCATTTTATGGACATGATGTATAAATACACATGCAGTGTGTTATTATAATGCACATTTGACCTAAATACTGTTTGTTTTGAGACATCTCACCAGCTTCACTGATCAATCTAAATCATTCAAACTGATCAACATTTTAATCAGTCATTTATTTTCAGTGATTAATGATCTAAACTGAATGTTTTCCGTAAAGCTGAACGTCTCATCGGGCCTACCGTCTGCGCGCCGCGGAGCGTCCACTTCAGGTTTGCGCAAAAACTGCTGCAAACTCCTTCACGTCAAAGTGCGCCATGTTGGTGAGTGACCCCCCCTCTTCGTCCAGGTGTCCTGGAACCGACGGGATGTTCGTGCCTTCCTTCAGGCCGTCCAGTCTCTGGTGACGCTTTGGTTTGGATGGAAAAACAAAAGGAGGCTCTGAGAAGCAGACTGGCGCTCAGGCCGCGGTCTCCTAGTCAGAAAGTACAAATGTGACTTTAAAACGTCCCAGCTGAGTTAAAGAAGCGGCGCGGACTCCACCGCTCCGCGCGTAAAGCGCGTCAGGATGAAGCGCGCCGCGCCGCGCCGTGCCGCGCTGCCCGCTGACCTCACAGCGGAATGACACCTCGCTCAGATTAGTCCTGCTTTATAGTGAGATCCTCAAGGTCACGATCAGTGGACATTTGTCCCTCATTAGCATATGCCACCTCCTCCGCAGCTCATTGGTGCGGCGCGTCTGTCTCAATTGACACAAAAGGAAAGCGACGTTTTTGTCATAGCGCTAAACCCAAGCCGGCTATTTTTGTATCCCAGTTATTTTATGCACTGTACACACACACTTAGAGGGAGTGGGCTGCAGTAGGAGCATCTCAGTGGGATTTATGATTTATTCTGGATTTTTAAACAACAAAATCTGGAATGAAAGCCTCCAGACTCCAACCTAACCGGGGTGACCAACAGCTCAGGTGACTGATGCTGTGAACACATGCTGACCTGGCCTTAGGAGTCCTGCAGCCTTTGTGTTGCTAAATGCTGCCAAGGATGTTTGCCATTGTGTGTGGTCATGGAGGATGCAACTTTAGAGGAGATTATTTCAGGAACTATGTGGCATTAAACATGCTGCTATAAATACACAGGGTTTTATTAATAGAGAGAAACATGGCGCCTCACAATGAGCGGATTCTTATCAGCAACACCTCCCAAAACTAATGTTTCATGCTTAAATTTGATCTTACAGTTGTATTTTATTGTTTCTAAAGGCCTGTAGACACAAACGTCTCAGATCACATAAACACAGCCTCAGAGATGAAGACGAACTCCTTTCCTTCAGTTAGCTGTTATAGCGTCACCTGTAGTTGTTGTAAGTTTGTGTATAGGGTCTTTTTTCCCCTCACCACCAGATCTGACCTTCAGAGTGAGGGGAGAGGTTGGTGCCTGGTATGGAAGCAGGGGGACCGTCCAGCATGAAGGGGGGGACAGAGTTTCTCAGAATAGACAAAGCCAGAGTCCAGCATTCCTGATAGAGAGGTTGGCTGTGAACCGTTGGCTGTGTCATATTCTGTGATAGTGAAAACAGAGAGAAAAGAGCTTTGTGAAACATGTCAAAGGGAGTTCTCTCGTCACACAGTCAGAGAAAACGAACTGCCGGAGTGATGTGTTCACGTTAAGGACAGCCATCGTGTCGAGGCTGTTATCTGTGGCCGTGGCAGGCGGAGAGGTGTCGCCGCGATGCCTGAAACTTTCTCGGGCATCATTTAGATAGAGTGGGCCGCAGCTATTTTGGGACAAGGGTCTCTTCGGAGAAGCAGAGGCTGGTTTATGTACTGTGTCACTCGGTGCAGCGTTTGAAAAGCTGGCATACTGATAACACACAAGGAGGAGATGAACCCCAAAGAGCCGCTGGCTTTAAATAAGCTCACAAACTTGTAAACACACACCCACACAAAGCATGTAGTGAAATGCATGCAAAGTTAGCATCCCCCCCCCCCTCTGCACACCTCTCTGTGCTGCTACGCTGCAGCTCACTGCAACAGCTGACTTCTCCGAGCAGCAGCTCTCCTTACGTCCCCAGTGTTCCTCAAAATCATTTAGAGCTCCGAGCCGACGGGCCTGTTGCTGCTTGTGTTTTAATTGTTGGATATTTGAGCAGCTTTGGATTTTCTTTGTAATAAATAAAGAGCTGAAGGAACAGGAAGCTGTGGGCCTCAGTCAGCACCAGAGGTTTGTTCACTGTGGAGGACAGACCCACCGATGGTTTGGTGATGAGGAGCTGACGTTAGGAGGCTCATTCTCACACTCCTCCCAACGTCCGCTCAGTTCAAACTTCCATCTCATTCTCCTTTGGTCTGCTGTGCGTTTGGAATCAGATCTCATAAATTTAAAACATTAAAAAACAAACAAAATACATCTTAAAAATGAACAGGTTTCTAATTAAAACTATGAAAATATGAAAATAACTCATTTTATTTATTACATTAAAATGAAAGGTTTAATCAAATGTAGATTATTATTATTTTGTGATAGATGAAGCTCTTCAGAGATCACCAACATTCAGAGAAAGAAGACGATGAAATGATTAATTATGATCTTAAATTGTAACAATATATTCTTCTCTTTTTAGTTAATCATTGATGGTGGTTTTCTATTGTTTTTCCTATGAAAATTGTGTTTTCTTTGTTGTTTTCTGCTCATGAAGGTCCCTGTTCTGTGTTGTAACGACAGCCTAAACTTGGGCAGTGATTCAGTTTGGATCAAAGCATTCATCGCTGGTGGATATTTCTGTAATCGCTTCGTGCCTGCCCACAATACCTTGCAGCAACTGTGTGGGCTCAGGTCTTAGCCGCCAGCTCATCGGAGTGGAGACGGGCAGACGCGTGGCACAAACACACTCTAAAGCCCTGATTACACTCACCCACCTCCCATCCACCCATCAGTCCCCTCCTGTCACTGACCCATACTCAGGCAACAATAACACACAGTGGAGTTAATCAGCCTTTTAGATATTTAGGGGTTTCAGCCCTCTGATATTAGGCTCTGGCTCCAGACAATACCCATCTCTCATTGTGCTAAGTTGTGGTCTGGGTCGGGTGGACCCTGGCCCACATGGCCGGCCCTGCCCTCGGCATGCATGGCAGCCCTCAGCTGTCTGTCTATTTCGGGAGCATGGAGGCATACCTCGGCCCAGCTGGGGCATCAGAGACAATGGACATAGCGCTTTATCCAAACAGAGACCCGCAGACAATCTGACGCACTCCAGGATCCCAGCAAACGCCCCGTTGCAGCCCCCTCCTGCCCAATTACACTTAAGCAACGAGTTAACAAGGCGGCCCAGGCACTTCGATATATCACTCATGAGCTGCTCCCTTTAAACACACTCAGATGAGTCCAGGGCTTCGAGGAGTAACTAATCTATGTGATGATTGTAGTGGAGACTAAAGGAAGCAGAGTATCTTTTTTTCTGCTCTATCCTTGATTTGCTTTAGAAATGACAGGATAACATCATTTTGAACAAATGGTAAACAGAACTTTTTCCTCAAATCAAAACTAAAGTGATTCATTCTAACCGTTAGTGTGTCTTCTGTTTATTTTTAACATTATCTTATTCAGTCAGACACATTGCTGTAGGGCTGTGTAATTAATCAAATTCTTACTTTGGCTTCAAAAAACCTTCATGGACAAACCTGATTATTATTAGTTATTGCTCTTTGCTCTTATCTGACTTTGCTTTGATTGATGCATTCTTCTCCCACTGAAGACTAAAAACGTCAGAGAAAAACACACCAGTGTTGTGACTCACACCAGAAGATATAGGCCTCTGTTAGTTTAATGGACCCTCATTGTAGCATCCAGAGATATTTTTCATTTGTTCCCTTTATTAGATACTGTTTAGTTGCTTTTTATACTGTCAGTAAAATGTTTATTTGTTGTATTTCTTATTCCTGTGCAATTTTATCAGTCTATATTGACTCTATATGATAAAATCATTTTAGTCACTAATAAACAGCACAACTCAAACACCTGACGATGTAAACTGAGGCCTTAAATGTGAACTCTAGGTAGTAACTCAGTGACTAATCATTTCTGATTGGTCGGTCTGCTTTTCATGCAGGCTGAACATGAAAACAGTCTTCTGTGTATCTCCAGCTTGATATGAATTAGAGGTTGACACGTAATGTTCATGTATAGAAACAGAACCATAGTGAACCATAGTGTAGTTACTACACTATACTACTATACTACACTGTAGTAGTTTAAGACACCGCCTCTCATGTGGGAGACTTGGGTTTGAGTTCTAAACCAAGCATGCATCAATTTTTAAATTTTCTTATAGGAATGCGTTTTTTTTAGCCTCTTGGAGCAGCAGTTGGGTAAGTTTGTAGCATATTTTTTCCGGGACATTAGCAGTTATTCTTTGTGGTTAGCCACACATGCTAATGCTAACATAGCGACTGACTCCCACGTCCTCCGGACAGCTTTCAGCTCAGGTCAGGTGTCACAGCAGAGCGTTCTGCTCCTTTAGGAGACGTTCACATGTAGGTGTTACCATTCTGAAACATTCACTGACAAACGCTGAGGAAGTACTTCCTCTAAAGTTTCTCCTTCGTCCTCGGATTTGAGATAAAAAACACAAGGCAGAATCTCATCCGACATTTTGATGTGATACAGTAATCTGAATAAGGGGCGGAGTAGTTCTGTTATCCAATCAGAAGCGAGGGGTGTGCATATCATTAATAATAATAATTAAACCTGTTGTTTCCAGCACAGCTCTGCAGCAGCAAACGTCTGCATCAGAGAATAGAAGCATCATAGCTTTTTTATTTATAAAAATCACTCATAAGGCATTGATTTACACTAGAGAACACTGCAAATGTATTAAATAAACGAGAAAACCACAAGTTTAAAAAATAATCAAAATCATTAAATCATTTTAAATCTTACCTACTTAGTTACTTTTATTACTATTACATTTATTTGAAAAAATTTAAACAGAAAAATCTTGTATCTGGGTAAAAACAGATTTTTTTATTGCTGATCTTCCAGGACCTGACACAAATATCTCAATCGCCAAAAACCAACTTTATTACGTCTTTTTGACCTGCATTCGTTAGAGTGACATTGAGTGAAGTCACAGTTGACTTAAATAGACCTGGAAGGGAAACTTCTAGCCGTTTGGAAAGACCTTCAGCCGGCGACCTACAGGATCTGACTGTCAGGTCACAGCTCCACCTAATTTACTGTCAGCAGCATTCGAGGGTCTGTTAAAGACGTCCAGGGATGCAGGTGGAGGCGCTCGGCATTTCACGCTTAATAACTGTTTTAAACAGCGTCGCTGTCACAATGAGAAGCATTTCAGCAAGCGCCTGGCTGCTCTTTCACAGTTTACACAGGCTCCAAATTCATGTATGTTTCGTTTTCACACACGTTCACATGGACGCTGAAGTGCATACATGCACACACACCCCATCACCACCTCTCACACAGAACATGCTGCATGTCCCGCGTGGCAGCTGCTCCCAGGACATGTGTCACACACTCACACTGATGGTGGGCTGCATTTATAAAGGACATTAAAACAACCACACAAAGCTGCAATATAAAAACAAGAACACAAAAATATTAACAGCCTGAAGAAATTCACATCAATTAAAACAGAATATTAAAAAACATAAAATAAAACACATAAATGAGAACATTAGCTGAAGGACCAGATCCATTAAACACAATTATAGAAAATAAATGTGTCAATAGAGAAGCCACATTGAACCTGCTCTCTCCTACTCACTAATCTAGAACAAATTACAATAAAATCAGATGAGTTCAGTAAAATATTCAAAACAGAAGAATTTTAAAATCAACTGAGTAATTCACAGGAAGCCATGAGGGACGCTGACACAGGAGTGAGGCTGCAGACAGCGAGACAGAGACAGACCTAAATAAAGAGAGGAGCGGCGCTGAGATCAGTGTCTTCAGAGAGACGTGATGAGAGTTTAGGGATGTTCCGAAATAAATAAAATACAAACAAGGGTGCCTCAAATAACCACATCTGTAAAGTAGCAGGATAAAAGTCTGACTATAAAATAACGTTCAGCAAAAATTACTTAATGTAACAGCAGACTTAAAACTGCTCATTTAAATGTCATATTGTGATTTTTTTTTTGTTTGTTATTTGACTACTGCTGCTTGAAAAATGTTTTATATTTCTAGATTATTATTTATATTTTAGGTTCAATAATAATTGTATACATTTTGTTATTTTGAATTTGATCCACAGACACAAATCAAGAGAGAGAACAGAGTCACTGCTTAAAATCACATAAAATAGTTTCACTATTGTTACATTTATTTATAATGATGAATCAAGGTTGACATGTTTTAAAATCACAAGTCTTGAGATTAAATTAAAATCAAACCAAAGAGCCGTTGGGATTTTTAAAAAGTTTTATTTTACGGCGCAGTTGGTTAGCACTGTTGCCTCGCAGCAAGGAGGTCGTGGGTTCGCGTCCCGGCTCTGCGGCCTCTCTGCGTGGAGTTTGCATGTTCTCCCCGTGCGTGCGTGGGTTTCCTCCGGGTGCTCCGGTTTCCTCCCACAGACCAAAGACATGACTGTCAGGCTAATTGGGCTGGTAAATTGTCCTTAGGTGTGAGTGGGTGTGTGGTTGTTTGTCTCGTTCGTCTCTGTGTGGCCCTGCGATGGACTGGCGACCCGTCCGGGGTGTCCCCCGCCTCTCGCCCCTTGACCGCTGGAGATAGGCACCAGCTCCCCCGCGACCCTCTGTGGAGGAATAAGCGGCTACAGAAAATGGATGGATGGATGGTTTTATTTTACAGCAAACACAACAGATAAGGGCTGCATTCCATTTAAGAGCTTTGCTCCTCAGCAGTTTAACAGAACAAGCAGCACGCTGCAGAAGAACGCAGCAGCCAGACTCCTGACTGAATCCAGCAGGCGAACTCTCATCACCCGATTCTAAAGTCCCTTCACTGGCTCCCTGTAGAATTCAGAATCCAGTTTAAAGTCCTGGTTCTCACCTACAGAGCTCTAAACGGCCAGGCTCCTAACTACCTATCTCAGCTTCTTTCTACACACACGGTCTCTTGTAACCTTCGATCTTCATCTCAAAACCTGCTGGCTGTTCCTCTCACCAAACTGAAAACCAAAGGGGACAGGGCCTTTCAGGATCTGGCTCCCAGACTGTGGAACAGCCTGACCCTGAAACGCCGTCTCTGCAGCACTGTGGAGAAATCTCACCTCTTCATCCCTCACTGAACATGTAGATATATAGATACATAGATGAGACTTTGGTTCTGCTCCTGATTTTGTTCTTACTTGACATTGTTTAATGACTTGACTGTGTATATATTTGATCTTTCCTACATTTTGTCCTTGCCATTGTTTTATTCTCATGTGTTCTGAAATGTTTGCTTGCTGTACAGCGCTTTGTGATCTTCGTCTGTGAAAGGCGCTTTACAAATAAAGTGTACTTACAGAAGGTGACTGGAGCTCTTGTTACAGTAAAATATGTCTTTCTTTTTTCTTGCACATCAAAATGTCTAACATTGACAAAAAACTGTTGTAAATATTTTAAACACTATGTTTAAACTGTATAGTTTTAAAAGATGAATACAAAGCAAAATAATAAATAAAACCCATATATTTATTGTTCTAAATAAATAATCCCAGTGTACAGAAAGCTGTTTTGTTTCAACAGTTCTGCTGACAGGCTGAAGTAATGAGCCAGGTTATTAGCCTGTAGCGACCCTGTAGCCATGCTGTCTCTCATCACAGCGTTCCCTTAAAAAGGCTGGTGGGTTTTTTAGAAGGCAGGTTGTTGTTTTAGTCTCTGCTGGGAAAAAATACAAACATATAGATCTAGATCTGTGTGTCTTCTGGATGAAAAGTTTTATTACATTTTATATTTGCTAAAAATATGACCCAGAAGAAGCAGTGTAGACAAAATTAGCCCAATGATGGACACTTGAGGAACTCCACAAGAGAAAAAAAGAGGTTTCCAATTTTAGCTTGAAGATAACTTATGTCAGATAACGGGAGGTCAATCTCTCAAAGACTGTTCCCTAGATTCCAGCCTGACCTTAGAGCTGATCTAAACATCTACTGGTCAACAGCATGGAAAACTACTGAGGTCCAAAAAAATCCAACTAGCACATTTGAGGGTTTGCATATTCAGTGTGACCTATACCAGGATTGTTTTATATTAGTATTGCCATTTCAAAAAGACAGAAGTTGTGCATAAACAACTTTATCTACAAATTTTTCAAAAATAAAAGCTTAGAAATTGGTTTGTTACAGTAAGATTAGGCTTTTTAGTGAGTGATTGGTTTATTACATGTTTGAAGCAGAATGGAAAAGTTCCAGTAGAAAAACTGATATTTATAATCAAAGATTATGATTTAAGAGAAAATACGGTAAAAATGACTCCTCTAAAACACAGAAGTATGACGACATTACAATAAAATATCCTGAGCAGAGTGAAAAACTTAAAATATGTTGGCAGAAAAAGCAAATGCATCAATTATAAAAAAAAAAACTAAGTACCACACAAAATCTCCCTCTGTATAACTACTTTTATGTATTTTATTAATCTATTTATCACTACTGCTTTTTATCTATTACTGTTGTGCATTCCATCCACTACTTATATGTATTCAATTTATCTGCCAACTAATATTCAGAAGATGTTTGTGAAAAGAGTAAGTAGCTATTTATTGAAAGGAAATAAAATCTTTAATAAACCTGATTTAGAACCAAGACAAAGGAATGGAGTATTTCAGTGAACAGTGTTAAATTATGGAACAACCTTAATATGGAATTGAAAGAATCAGAGTCACTTCATGTATTTAAAAGATGCTTCAAATCAAATATATTGAGAAATTATGAAAGTGTAAACTAAGTTAGTGTCTGTGTTTATTTTGGAAATGTTGAAACAGGAAGTTAATTTAAAAATGAGTTTATATATATACTGTAACTTTAGTAGATGATTATTAAGAATTTTGTTTGTAGGGGGGCAGATTATATAAGATATTTTTCTTCTTACTGCCCCTTTTCATTCAATTTTGTATTGTAAATATTGATGATAATGTGTTTGTATTTTATTCTTTTTTCTTTTGAATGAAATAAATTTCTTTAAAAAAATAAAAAAATGTATTTGATGTACTGGACTGGTGTGTCTGTTACTGTAATAAAGTATATGTGTGTGTGTGTGTGTGTGTGTGTGTGTGTGTGTGTGTGTGTGTGTGTGTGTGTGTGTGTGTGTGTGTGTGTGTGTGTGTGTGTGTGTGTGTGTGTGTGTGTGTGTATATATATATATATATATATATATATATATATATCAGTTAATTTTGCAGGACCATTTTTCATTTCATCAATTCTCTATTGACAGGGTTTTATTGGCTCTAATTTTTCATCCAGACGAAGGTTTCTTCCACGGGTCTCGGAGAAATCCTGCCAACATTTAACAGCTTTTCAGAGGCGTGTGGGCCTCAGCACACTGAGCAGTAAGACGCTGCAGCAGGAGCAGGTGAAGGGAGTCCTGAGGGAGCGCTCTGAGCTCCTGCTTCACTCACAGAGATGCAGCAGAAGGATCAGCTTGACATTTGAAGAAGTGCTACTCTCAGGCAGAGAGCCAGACGCTCTGGGAGCTGGCACCATGTTCAGGTCTCAGTCGTGTATTTCACTCACACTTGCATTTAGTGCACAATACGACAATGTGTCAGTCATGTCTGTAACGTTATGAAGTGTTACATTTAATAAAAAAGTCAATAAAATATTAAACTTATCCAACTTATGATGAAGCATAAATTAGATCATTAATATTACATTGATTCTACAAAAACAGGTTCTACGGTAAACAATGAATCAATACTCATCATTAATCTGATACAGAGGCAAGAATATAGTTTATAAAGTTATATTTATTACTATATTCCTACTAAAAATGATAATACAAAGTGGAAACATGATAGATGAAGCAGATTTATGTAAACCTTAATTAAACATTGATGAACATGATGAAGGATGTTATTCAGAGTTTAATTAATCGTCTCAGAAAGAGTGAAGTCTGGATTATAAAAACAATCTGGCTGAATTTATTGGATCTTAATTAGATGTTAAATTAGTTCAATTTGTTCAAACCATCTAACCTCAGTCTGGCGAAGCGTACTGAACCTGATGGGAACTCCTTATGGATCCGACCCCCACAAAGTCCAGTTGACACCTTAGATGAATCTCAGATTGGGGGGGGGGGGGGGGGG
>SSNR01000004.1:372127-390059 GCA_006937965.1 Callopanchax toddi
GGGGGGGGGGGGGGGGGGGGGGGGGGGGGGGGCACTTCGAGGCATTCAAAGGTCAGAGGTCATTGAAGGCGGTGAGTCAGTCTGAGGTCATTCCTGAAGGCAGCAGCTCATGATGGCAGCAGGAGGCATAAATGATGGTTTTAAGGTCCAATGAAGTTTCAGCAGGTTAAGTTATGGATTGGTTGGTTATCAAAGGTTGGTTCTAATGCAGCTAAAAGGTTATCGACAGGTCTGGCTTGACCTCCAACTGTGTTCAGTTTAGCATTTTGCAGGAACTCCCAGAATCTTCTGGGTGATTTATTGTTAAGGCTTGAGATCAGCCAATCACATGTCAGAGAAAGGAAAGGGGGTGCTGATAAGTTCCAGAGTTTCACTCCCTCTGAGAGGATTCTGTAGGAAAAGGTTTAACTTAATCATGAGTTAAATTCACTAACTGTCATTATTAATAGAGTGGCCAGTCTGGTAACTGGAGGGTCACCGGTTCAATCCCCAGCTCCGGCTGGGTTAGATTGTCGTTGTGTCCTTGGGCAAGACACTTCAGCCACCTTGCCTGTGTGACTGTGTGAATGTTGGTGGTGGTCAGAAGGGCCGATGGCGCAGAATGGCAGCCTCTCTTCTGTCAGACTGCCCCAGGGCAGCTGTGACTACAGACGTCTGTCGTAGTTTACCACCACCGGTGAGAATGACTGTGTGAATGAATAATGCAACTCTGTAAAGCGTCTTTGAGTGACCTGAAAAGCGCTATATAAAACTGATGCATTATTATTATTATTATTATATTAATGTACACATGACTGTTAAGAATCTCATGAAATTCTTCCAGTGGATTCTCTTGGTATATTTAAGATCTAAAAATGATGCATTTCAACTCATCATGGTTTTAAGACTTAAATGATCAAGGTTAAAGACTGATTAACATTAATATGACTCAGAGACTTGAGTTATAGTGAAGAATGCATTAAAAATCATTAAATCACTTCTTCTGAGGGAAAAGACAATATAATGCAGATTAAACAATTATCAAGTAAATTAACTTATTCATTACTTCTAAGCAAACAGTCTGATTCAATTCATCTGTACGAAAATCATTCAGTGTTATTTGTTAATCGGTAAAGTCTGTAAAGCAGAGGTGAGACTTAATAAGTTGAAGGTTTATTCTCGTCGCCTGTAAAGATCAGAGTTAGGAATCGAGCAGTCTTGTTCTGACGGGGAGTTCAGATGTAAACAAGGTGATTTTGTTCAAACGAAGACTATATCCTTCACCAAGGAAGAGGGTGAGGATTCAGTCACAGAGTTAGATGACCTTTGACCCACATGACTTTCTGGACGTTACGTCTCCTAATTGGAGAAGGTGAAGAAATGTGTTCAAGCAGGTTGGAGAAAAGTGTCAGGAGTGATGTGTGATAAAAGGAAAGGAAGGAAGGAAAAGAGGTATTTGGGGCCACTTGTGTAAATACACCTTAGTACAACGTAGTAGAATTTGTCCTCTGCATTTAACCCATCCCTGAGGGAGCAGGGGGCAGCCATTGGTGCCCAGGAGACAGTTGGAGGTTTAGTATCTTGCCCAAGGATACTTTGACACATGGCTGGGCTGGGGTTTGAACCCATGCTCTCTGACATGGGAGGTGATCTCTCTTGCCACTGCACCACGATCGCCCCAAAAGTGTTTCTGCAAGAATGAAAGGAAGGTGTAGAAGACAGTGGTGAGACCAGCAATGCTGTATGGTTCCCAAAGCTGGGTCACGACCCCACTCTGGGTCCTGAAATAACTGAGCTCCTCCAGAACTGAAAGAGATTTTTAAGTCCTTGCTAATACCCAGGGCTGTACAGTGCGACATATATGTCGCACGTGCGACGGAAAAAACAGTCTGTGCGATGAACTATTTTTAGACGTAGCACTTGTGCGATCAGGGTTTCCTCTACATGTAATTGATCGTGGCGCACCCCCACACCTTCAGAATTAACTTAAAAATATATATTTTAAAACAATGTCAGGTGACCTCAGCGGGTCTCCAACCTAGCGCTAGAACGCACGCGCCAGCCCAGAGCATCTTGCCTGGCTCGCCCACGTCCACCGTCTTCATTTTGGTCATCCGACCAGAGCCTTTCTGCATTTTGACCCGAGGGCCGCTGCCTGGAGACGACCACGATGTAAACCCCGCACCCGATGGTTCGATGTCGTTGCGGGCGACCTCCAACAATCCGGAGTTGCCGTGGCGCAGCTGGTACAAGATCGCCAGTACTGGAAGCAACTGGTTCACTTAATAGGCTCAACGCCCTGGTGTGGGACGATACCCGACCTATCGCAGCAGCCGTGATGATGATGAAACAATGTAAAGCATATTAAATATATATAGCCTATATTTGCGCACTTGTATGGATTAAAGTTCTGCGTCATGTTGACTGGCGAGTCTAGCGACGGAGTTCCATCAATTCTAGCTGTTTGGAAAAAAACTCTGTGACTCTGAAAGTCTCCCTGTGCTTCAGACACACATTAAACCAGAGGAACTAATAAATCTGTAAACGAGTCCACGGTCCGAGTCAGGGGGAGACGAGGCTTCACACCGGAGTCTGACCCCGCTGAACACAGCTCAGCCCCAGCATCTAGAACTTTTTTTTGGGGGGGTCCAGGCAGGGGCAAAGACTGAAGAAGGGTGGCACACTAAAAGGTCATTATATTTAAATGCTCTGCAGTCTTGGACTGCAATGGACAGCAGACCTAAGTTTTAATAACTCATTTATTTACTGAAGTAAAACGCATGGATCTGTTTAGTAGAACTATGCAGCAGATTCAGAATCAGTAGGAGACAAATGAACATTTTAAACACCACAGTCTCACTGTACACCATCAAAAACAGTCTGTCTGTTTATGTGCAAAATCACTATAAAGTAAAATTATAACAGTTTCTGCATATTAATAAATCAAAGATTATAACAGCTGAAAACATCTGTTTTTGTGGTTTTTAGCAGTGTTCCACAAAACTATATGAACAAACTGATTGACTCTGGCTCTGGTGGGCGTGGCCAGGCAGGGTGGCCAATCCGATTTCAAGGGTGGCCAGTGACACCCCCCCGTGGCCCCGCCCCTGCTAGAACTGTATTGAAGCACTGAAAATGATCAAATCAGAGAACTCAACAACCACACATCACTATACCGGTATATGCATACAAACTATAATATAGTACATGGCTGTTTCTAAAACTCATACAGTACACGCACTACAGTAAACACTATTTGCACACATTTCTCAACACACTCACACTTTGAACACATCTACACTAATTTGAATGAATAAATGTTCTTTTTTAAATTACTCTGACATAAACATGTTTGAAGATGTTTCTTGTTATTGTGTTTTCACTATAAGCACTTTGTCCGTGTATTAAAAATGATAAGTACTAATTTTGGCTTTTAGCTGAATTTTTATGCTGGTGCTACAACTTTTTGTTCTGTGCTACAAAATCTGCAACCTTTGTAGCACCGGTGCTATGAGCTAAAAAAGGTAACGTACAGCCCTGACACCATATACTTACCCTAATTGTTACAAACTGTTGAATAAACATGGTGTAATAGTTGTAGATGTTTGTGTTGTCATTACGTTCTTATTTAATTAGTTTATTAGCAGTTTTTGTATAATTTTGTCAGGAATGGTTGAGGTCACGAGTCTCTGCCACTGTTATTTTTTGGGTCTGAAACCAAAATGTTTGGGAATCACTGATCTAGAGACTGTGGTATTGAGAAGACAGGAGGCAGACCTGGAGGTAGCAGGAATGAAAATGCTGAGATTCTCTTTAGGGTGATAAAGAAGAATAGGGTCAGAGTGAGTCCATCAGAGGGACAGACCATGTCAGATGATTAGGAGATCAGATCAGAGATGGTTTGGACCTGTAGAGGAGGGATAGTGAACGTATCAGTAGAAGGATGCTGAGGGGGGAACTGCCACAGACCTAGAGGAAGACCAGAGAGGAGATTTATGGCTCCAGTGAAAGAGGACATGAAGCTGATTGGTGGGAGAGTAGAGGATGTAGAGGACAGTGTTAAATGGAGTCAGGTGATTTGCTGTGGAGACCCTGAAGGGAAATGCTGAAAGGAAAAAAGAAGAAGGTTGAATTTCATAACACAAGACTTTAGAAGCAAATTTGGCTTTTTGTGTGGGTTTTGCCTGGTATTTTTAAAAATATCTGTTTGCTATCCAGTAGTTTGTTCAGTTTCACGCTTCATCAGCTTCTGATGAACCATGCAGCAGGATCTCAGTCTACGTCTGACCAGTCCATAGCAGAACAGTCAGCAGCAGCATGTTTTCCCAACATCCAGTTGTTGGTCCAGCACTTCATCCAATGGATTGGCCTTCAGTTTTGTCCGATTCCTTTAGAGCAGATATAGTCCTGGCCGGTGTTGGTAATAAAGCCGTTTAAAGTAACGGCGCTACGTAACGCCGTTCTTTTATCAGTAACGGACTAATCTAACAAATTACCGTTTCCGTCATCAGAACGCCGTTACTGAGCGTGAAATGCTGTGCTTTACTTTTTGTAATGTTCTCTCCAATAATGAGTCCGTAGGTTCAGTCCTCAGAGTTTATTTATAACAATAAGAGCTGCTGTCGGCCGTAGCCGCACCAAAAACAGTCTAAAACAGTTCAAAACAACTGAACAGAGATGTTTCCTGCTCTCTGTCACACCTGCAGTGGTACGTCTCTCTCTCACACACTCGCTACTTTAACACAAAGCAGAAACGACAGCGTCTCAACTTCCAAGCATAGTCTCAGAACAAACGATGACAAGACTATTACGGTATGAATTGATCAAATAAACTGTGTACTCTGAACGCACCGTCTCTACGCACAAACTGCTTGTGCGCTCGCACACACACACACACACACACAAACGCCAGCGATGCAACAGGGCGAGTCTGGAGCATTTGGATGAAAAATTGTCATCTTCAAGGTTGAGATTTAAGCACTCTTCAAACTGATTGAGGTAAAAGTCCAGAAAGTGTTTGTCAGGTGTCATTAAGTCCAGGTCAGGAGTTTCTGTTTCTTTTACTCGTTTAAATTTACTCATGAAAACTGATCAGAAAAATCCAGATCCTTTGATACACCACTACTTTTTTTTTTTAAATATTAACGCAAAAATGATTTTTCCTGGTAACTAGTTACTTTTATTATAGAGTAATTCTGTACCTAACTCAGTTACTTTTTGGAACAAGTAGTAACTATAACCGCGTGTGTGTGTGTGTGTGTGTGTGTGTGTGTGTGTGTGTGTGTGTGTGTGTGTGTGTGTGTGTGTGTGTGTGTGTGTGTGCGCGCGATATAAGTGACATGTAAAAATAGATTATGACCAGATTTTTTTAACCTGTCAGTCAAAATGAATACAGTCTAAATGACCTCTGCTGCCAAGACAAACTGTGTGTTTTCCCACTGGGGGGGGGGTCAGTGAAACCAGGGTGTGAAGCCAGCTCATGTCACTGGAAGCTGTTGGTGTAGGCAATGCTACCCTCTACTGCCACAAAGCTTTAATCACAGTTTGTGATGTGAAGTGTGTTGAGCGCTGAACATTCTCTGTGTGGTTTCTAGAGGACACCTTAAGCCCAGTTCCTGTGCCCATGGGGGTCCAGGAGGAACTCTAGAAGCCACCCTTCAGATTCAGATTCAGATTTGTTTATTTTGCATGTAAAGGAGAATATTACAATAACACAATTTCCAAAATTTAACCAAAAAGGAGTAGGCTGAAGCCTGGCTTTTGTGTGCCTACCCTTTGTACAAATACAATTTTCTACAAGACTACTTTGTAAAAAAGTTATATATAAAAAAGCATTAATATTACTAACTACAATTTTTGATCAATAAAACTAATTTACTAATCTAAAACCAATCTAACAAGGTTAACAATAGTCATTGAATAATTTGAAAAAAAAGAAAAAAATTTTTTTTAAATAAAATAAAATAGAGATAAGAAAAGAAAAATTTGAATAAAAATAAATAAAAGAATAGACATTAGAAGGAAAAAATTTCAATAGAAAATACAGAAAACTACAGTGGTGTGAAAAACTATTTGCCTCCTTCCTGATTTCTTATTCTTTTGCATGTTTGTCACACAATGTTTCTGATCATCAAACACATTTAACTATTAGTCAAAGATAACACAAGTAAACACAAAATGCAGTTTTTAAATGATGGTTTTTAATATTTAGGGAGAAAAAAGATCCAAACCTACATGGCCCTGTGTGAAAAAGTGATTGCCCCCCTTGTTAAAAAATAACTTAACTGTGGTTTATCACACCTGAGTTCAATTTCTGTAGCCACCCCCAGGCCTGATTACTGCCACACCTGTTTCAATCAAGAAATCACTTCAATAGGCGCTACCTGACACAGAGAAGTAGACCAAAAGCACCTCAACAGCTAGACATCATGCCAAGATCCAAAGAAGTTCAGGAACAAATGAGAACAAAAGTAATTGAGATCTATCAGTCTGGTAAAGGTTATAAAGCCATTTCTAAAGCTTTGGGACTCCAGCGAACCACAGTGAGAGCCATTATCCACAAATGGCAAAAACATGGAACAGTGGTGAACCTTCCCAGGAGTGGCCGGCCGACCAAAATGACCCCAAGAGCGCAGAGACAACTCATCCGAGAGGCCACAAAAGACCCCAGGAAAACATCTAAAGAACTGCAGGCCTCACTTGCCTCAATTAAGGTCAGTGTTCACGACTCCACCATAAGAAAGAGACTGGGCAAAAACGGCCTGCAGGGCAGATTTCCAAGGCGCAAACCACTTTTAAGCAAAAAGAACATTAAGGCTCGTCTCAATTTTGCTAAGAAAACATCTCAATGATTGCCAAGACTTTTGGGAAAATACCTTGTGGACCGACGAGACAAAAGTTGAACTTTTTGGAAGGTGCGTGTCCCGTTACATCTGGTGTAAAAGTAACACAGCATTTCAGAAAAAGAACATCATACCAACAGTAAAACATGGTGGTGGTAGTGTGATGGTCTGGGGATGTTTTGTTGCTTCAGGACCTGGAAGGCTTGCTGTGATAGATGGAACCATGAATTCTACTGTCTACCAAAAAATCCTGAAGGAGAATGTCCTGAAGGCCATCTGTTCGTCAACTCAAGCTGAAGCCATCTTGGGTGCTGCAGCAGGACATTGACCCAAAACACACCAGCAAATCCACCTCTGAATGGATGAAGAAAAACAAAATGAAGACTTTGGAGTGGCCTAGTCAAAGTCCTGACCTGAATCCTGAGATCTTGTGGCATGACCTTAAAAAGGCGCTTCATGCTAGAAAACCCTCAAATAAAGCTGAATTACAACAATTCTGCAAAGATGAGTGGGCCAAAATTCCTCCAGAGCGCTGGAAAAGACTCGTTGCAAGTTATCGCAAACGCTTGATTGCAGTTATTGCTGCTAAGGGTGGCCCAACCAGTTATTAGGTTCAGGGGGCAATCACTTTTTCACACAGGGCCATGTAGGTTTGGATTTTTTTCTCCCTAAATAATAAAAACCATCATTTAAAAACTGCATTTTGTGTTTACTTGTGTTATCTTTGACTAATAGTTAAATGTGTTTGATGATCAGAAACATTTTGTGTGACAAACATGCAAAAGAATAAGAAATCAGGAAGGGGGCAAATAGTTTTCACACCACTGTATTTAACTTATTAAAAAATTACGGTCCAACAATTACAGAGGAATTAGTATCTTTCCAAGCGTGCAAAAAGCATGACATTTTCATTAACATTTTTGATAAGCCCTGGATCAAGTTCACTTCTTTTGTTTTTCACCCTTGAGTTGGGGGTTCTGTCATGATCTGTGTCCTTTGAGTTCTGTTGGTTTAGTTTTGCCTCAGTTCATTTTACCTGTTTCACCGTAACCACTTCCTCCTCAGCACTCCTCCCTCCCTTCTCAGTCATCTCTCGTTCTGTTGATCATCCTCAGTTTAAACCCTTGGTATCATTTAGTCATGGTCGCATCATCCTGTTATCACTTCTGGTGTTACTCCAGTGTTGTTTTGTCCAGTTTTCAGAGGTTTCCTTGGAGGTTTTTTTGCTGCCACAAAAGTCTTTATTTTATTTTATTTTATTTTATCCATCCATCCATCCATCTTCTGTAGCCGCTTAGTCCTCCACAGAGGGTCGCGGGGCAGCTGGTGCCTATCTCCAGCGGTCAAGGGGCGAGAGGCGGGGGACACCCTGGACGGGTCGCCAGTCCATCGCAGGGCCACACAGAGACGAACGAGACAAACAACCACACACCCACTCACACCTAAGGACAATTTTACCAGCCCAATTAGCCTGACAGTCATGTCTTTGGTCCGTGGGAGGAAACCGGAGTACCCGGAGAAAACCCACGCACGCAAGGGGAGAACATGCAAACTCCACGCATAGAGGCTGCAGGGCCGGGACGCGAACCCACGACCTCCTTGCTGCTTATTTTATTTTATTAAAGACCTTTTAATTTTAGTACGATTACTTGCCTCATCCTCTTTTTTTAAATCCTCTCACCCCAAGCCCTGACATTAGAGGGACTGGTGTGGTTCAGGCCCTAAAGTGGTACTGCTTTAAAGGAATATTTTGGTCATTTTAAAGTATTATTCTATCAGTTATTTAAGTATAATACCTACTAGTAACATCACTCAAAACAACCACAGTGTGTAGAAACTGGAAGGCATCCTCTGACCGGAGCGATGCTCATGACTAGTCAGAGACACTGCTGTTGAGTGGTGACAAATTAGAAGATAATTTAAACACATCTGACTAAAAATGTCCTTCTGATACATTAGAACACTGTATTACCTGTTTGTAAACCTCTATAATTTTGTGTTGACATTAGTTTAAAACAAGGTCTTACTTATTGCAGCATAGTCAGAGCAAGACAGTATAGTTTGAAACGTAAATGGTCCATATTCCTGTCTACAGTCTGGACCTGTCAGCTGAAAACAACAAAACTAACAAACAAACATTTTCAGCTCTTTATTTGTTTCTTTGTGTTTTTTCTATATTTATTTTCAAATCACTAGTCACACTGCAGTTTTAATGACTTTTTATACAACATTACAATATTTTTAACTGGCAAACTTTTTTATTTTCAATTCACAAATAGCCCGATTTTTAATATATGAAATTTAAGACTATTACCCAACAAATGGCCTCACAACTGTTTTAATTAATTAATGACTGTTATTTCTATTTCTCACATAAAAAAAAAAAACGACGAAAGCGAAAGTTCAGTTCCTCAGTGCTGTTTTACATCCTGGCCTGCAGAGGGAGCCATTCTCCACGTGTGAGGTCATGGATTCTGAATATGTCACAGCTCAGTCAGAGGAAACACAAAAGGAACCTTATGAGTGAGCAGCACCTTGCAAACAGCTGGCTACTGCTATTCCAGAACAGGAACACATGTGATGCACAACAAACACAAATATAAGCTAAAGCTTGTGTTGACCAGTATGTGCTTAGTGTGGCTGTATTCCTGCTAGGATCATGAATGTTTCACCTAAAAGTTATTAATATAAAGTTTCTGTATGTTTTCTCAATGACAGGAAGGGGCTATCTCATAGGAAGTGGAAGTAGGAGCGTCCCTCTCCCTCCCCCCCCCCCCCCCCCCCCCCCCCCCCCCCCCCCCCCCCCCCCCCCCCCCTACGGCCGTCCGTTCCTCTGCCCATCCTGTAGCTGTGAGCCAGGAACACCCCCGTTCTGCTAGGCCATGGCTGCCTGTTAGTATTTTGGTAATCGTCATCCTTTCTGACCTGCTGGCCCAATACTGGCGCCAGTAGTCTCTACACCTCCCCTCCACCCCCCCAGCCGACCCCACGGATAATTCAGACCAGCTGTTGCAAGGTGCCTTGCCTCCTCCCACCCACTACATACTCACACTTGCGTCTTCTAGAGGCTGGAGTTAGACAGGGAGAAAAAGAGTTTTACTTTTTTTTTCTTTTGGAGGCTTTTCAATCTTTGCAAGGGGTCTCACTGGTGTATAAAATAAATCCAAGTCAATCAGAGTCCAGAGTTCTGCTCTGCAACAAATCAGCACTGTGTTTGGACTGATGTTGTCCCACATATTTAGGCGCTAATGTTGCCTGGCTCAGACTCAAATGCTGATATTTGCTTTTTGGGGTTTTCAGTGCTGGCACTGACCTGAGTTTTTTTTTTTTTTTTTTCGTTCCCCAACTGTTCCTCTTAATGACGCGGAATGTGTGTCTCTGTGAACTGAGTCCTGGACAAAATTGAGTTTTGTAGAAATATGCCTCAGCAGAGTTATCTCTTCATTGGAGTCACATGAAGAGCATGTGCGTCCTCGACGATCAAGTGATACTGTGAGGAAATTGGAAGTTAGTGCGTTGGAATGTTTGACGAATGTTCCACAGATCATTTTGTCTCAAGCTTAATTTGCACTGGAAACGTTTTCTCTGTATTATTCTGCCTCTTCTTGCGTATAGCTGAGTGTTTTTGGCATTTAGGGGCTCTGTGTAAAGTAAGGTGCCTCTCTGTCTGCAGCCTAACCACAGTGGGACGTTGGACCAAAATGGAGGGGAACCCCATGCTTTTGATCCTCGCTCCTCAGCCCCCAACACTGCTGAGTAATGGCCCACAAGTGAACTGCATGTGTGTATAAGTGTGTGACAGAGGTTTGGATTGTTATCTTCACAGTGGTGCTGCTGGTGGTGGTGTGGTGGTGGTGGTGGTGGTGTGGTTGCCTCATACAACACTAGTAGATGGTTGTCAGAAACAGAGGCCCGATAGAGGTGGGCGGGGGGGTGGTACAAAGAGCTGTTCTAGTGGAACTATGGAGGAAAATAGTTCATGCTGCATTGGGATTTCCTGCCTTTGCCCTGACCCCCCCCCCTTGTCTACCCACTCTGTTCTTGACGTCCTTCAGCTGTGTAGAAACTACTTGGACAGTCTCTCAGCTTTAGATGAGTAAAGCAGTTGAACTTACACCGAGGATTTATTCAGTGTTGATCTAGATTTTTACTGTTTCCAATTTTATTACGTCCATCCATCCACGTGAATAATAACTAGATTATTAAGGAACATAATATGAAAGTTGAAGCCAAAGCAAACCAAACGCCCTCTTGTGGCTGGTTGCAACATCACATCCTGTCCTTTCTGTGTAAATGAATTGGACATTTCCCTGACTAAAAATTAAAAATACAACAGGTATTTCAAAAGATCTAAACTGCCACTTTATGATCTGGAAAAAGGAAGCCACACTGCTGTTTGTGTTAAATGCAACAGGGACAGGTGCGTCTCCAGTTGGCGTCTCCCAGACGTATCGCGTTGGTGTCAAAGAGGAGGTGGATGTGGGACATGGGGGTTCTGGTCTACAGCCTCTCTTCCAGGACTTTGATCTGGAAGTGTCGGCAGCAGAACTAGGGGACATGTGTCACTCATTAGCAGTGCGGTGAGAGTATGCACGCTGCAGGTTTTGTAGGGCAGAGAGGAGAGGATGCTGTGAAAATGTCTGCTCATGGGGTTCTCCTGCTAATAAACCCTTGGGGTGGTGTGAGCAGGTGGGGGTTGGGAGCTAAAAATAAACCCTGTAGGAGAGTGCTGTTTAATAACTGACTATGTGCTGAGCATCGTTTCCATTGCTCTTTGTGGTGCACACATTTATGCTAAACAGATTGCACAGGAAGTCAAATAGACGATCTCACTGAAAAGCCCCGCTGCCAGCATTCACTGAGTTGGGAAAGAAGGGAAATGGGAACCAGATGTCTAAGATCCACCATGAATATGTCAAAGCTCTTAGACTATGTCAGTTCCCCTGCATCCCATTGGTGGACAGAACTGTTTCTGCTCTGTCATCAGTAACGTCTGTAACTCCCTCCCTGTGGACGTCTCACACTGCCGTCGGCTGTAGCTAAGACCAGGAGACTCTGGGAAAAAGGCTTTCGCTGCCCCAAAAAGATGATCAGTTTTGTGTATTCCATAGGTTTCAGATCTCACCACATTCCTCAAATTTCAGGGTAACTTCCCATATCCCAGGGCTCAGCCGGGTGGCAAATCTCTCAGCACTTCTTTGTGGATAGATTGCTTTCTCTTGCTTGAGAAAATAACAAGCTATAGAGTAATGACTTAACAAGCATCAGGATAATGGCTTCAGCATGTGCAGGACTGTGTTTGTGTGTCTCTGTGCGTGTGTGGATTTTTCACCAAGTGTGCGTTTTGCTTGCTGGCCTGTGTGTGTCTATTGTTTGGGAACCAGAATCCACTGCTTGGTGGAGATGTTTGGAAACTGGGTCGCCGTAATCCTGGAGGTCTGGAGGATCTGAGTCTCTGGAGAATCAGAAGCTCTCCTTGTGTCACAATGACAACATGTCCTGCGGGGTGTCTGTGGGAGGGTCGGGTGTTTTCCATCATAACCAGCTGCTGCTCAGGCCTCCCACAAAGACATCAGCCTCTCAGCGTGTGTATGTTTCTGTGTTCACCTATATCTGTGTGTTTGTATGTGAGGACAGCAGAGAAGAAAAACTGAAGACTAACTAAGGACCTGACAGCTGCTGTGTGTGAGTGTGTGTGTACAAAGTGCAGATTGTTGATGTTTACTGTCTTGAGGAGTGTTTCAGTGCCATACATCTGTTTCCTGGGGGGTGCTGCCTTAAATTTTAACTTTCTTTGATCTCTGTTGCAACAAATGGGAGACCTTCAACATCTCACTGCTCAGCAGTGACAAACCAAACCCACCCTGGTGGGATTTTAAAAACTGAACCTGTTAGGGTTGTTCATGGGAAATGACACACTTGTAGGCAACATCATGGCTCGATTAACAATCCTTTTCCTGTCGGTGACATGCTTATGCATGACACTTTTAGCTGCGGTTTGATCCGGCGTGCCCAAACAAATGCTGCTCTGTTTCACACACACGGCTTTCAAGCTTTAGCAAATCAAAAATCTTAGAAGAAGAAAAAAATGGAGCAAGTGCCATTTCCCAGCACACCGGCTGATGCTGTTTACACACTGGTGCACGGCGACATGTTCAGACATGTGGGTACAAATCTGCATTACCTTTTTCATACCTCTATTCCAAAGCCCCAGGGCAGAAGCTCAACGATGATCTTGCACCTTGTCTGGGAAAATATGCTCAGGTGCATTTCACAGAGGCAAGCAGGTGACTGTTCCTGGGTCAGGTGGAGAGCTAGCCTCCTTTTATTTGTTTGTTTTTAAGCTATTTTAAAGATGTGTGAATATATTTTGGATTATCTGCCGAGTAGATTTACATACTTTAATGTTCAAAGAAAAAAGTTTTTTTTCATATAATACATTAAAGCTGCACTCAGCAGGTTGGTAAACTAGCTAGGTATCACTAGCTATTTTACAGAAACACGTCTCAGAGCACTCACCCCTCCTGTCGGGTAAAATTGGTAGGCCAGCCTTTCCGCAGAAATGGGACCGTACATTTCCACGGTTACAATAGAGACCAAAACTCCAGCTGTAGAAACGTTCCCCCAGCTTTTCCTCTTTTCACCTCCAAACGTTTTTAGTTTTCTGCTAGCTGAAAATATGTTTTTTGGGGGACTCTGGTATTTTTTCCTAAAATGGAAGCGCTAACAGCCGGCTGTTTCTGTCCTTCTCTCACTTCCGAGATGTTTTGCTGTAAAATGTGCCCGGGGGGATTAATAGCGGATCCAAGCAGTGAGAACGTGCGACAAACAGACAGCTGGATTGTCCAATCCTATCGTTTGGTCCGAACTATAGGATTGGCTGAAGTTTTTAGAGAAATGTGGGACAACCACTTTATTGATTTCTTTGTTTTTTAAATCTCCACAATATATTTATAGCTATACTTTGTTAGAACGTTGTTAAGAGGCATTAAATAAAACGTTAAAAGCTACATTGTTTACCAACCAGCCGAGTGTAGCTTTAATGCCACATACCAGCATGGCTGTTCTTAAAGGGATTTTTTTCCATGTCAAAGTTTTTCTATGAAAGTTATAAATAATGACTATCTACCTGTTGTAGACAGCTTTCTGTGTTTGGAGAAATGGAGTTTATGTCTTACAGGACCGATGAACTGACAGCATGGACAGAGTGAACTGCTGCCTTATAACAACCTCAATCTCCAAAATTTTAGAGCAATTAATGAAAGGATTCATTTATAAACCTTTACATTACCATCAATGTATATCACAGGGTTAGTTTGGAGGAAATGTTAAGAAATTCCTGCAGACTTGATCCTGGAATCCACCCGAAGTTCTACATTTAGCTGCTTCTGGTGATATTTAAACTTAGAGTTCCATAAAAGTATCAGTGTAATGTAAAACTGACAGTGATGTATCAGCCCTTTGCACGTGATGTCACATCGGTACCACCTCCTCAGCCATTGCGGTTGGCAGAGGACTGTTTACACGCGTTGAAACTCATGGGAAGCGAGTCAAAACAAGGCAGTTTGTAGCTTTTTATCACTTTTTTTTTGTTGATTTCACAGTAAAATGATAGTAATTTGCTGCGCTAACAGACAAGGGTGTAAACTGAACCTGTCATTTTTAAAAAACTTTGATGGAGACCAAAAATGGACATAAGCTGCAGCGGTTACAGACTAGCATCCCCCAAAGTGTTTTTGAATTTGCAGCGAACACGTTTTACCGGTAAGATTAAGGAGGAAGACGGGCTGACTGAGATGGACCTGAAATGATGAATGTGATGTGCTTATATGACTTATTTAGTATTGATAATCCTTTATCTCACCATGGAGGACGTGTGTTACTGTCCACTGTAGTGAATTCCAAGTTAGTTATTGATTATTATAATATTGTTCCAATGTAGCATTATGTGTGTGAAAATGACGTTATTTATTTAGCATGATGAGCTTTGCCGTTATGAGACATCTTGTCTCGACGGTGTGAGAGTAGCATCCGAACCCGTTGACCTGCCAGCCTCTAAAACTGGAAGGGATCTGGACTATTTTAGGTTTTAGTTTTTTAGTTTAGCTTGGAACTAGGAGAAGACAGGCTAAACTGGCTAAAAAACAAACTCAGTCGCCACTTTTGCGCTCCGTTCAATACTCCCATAATTCACCATTGCCGTCCACTATGGTCAACCCACATGATCAGGTGACATACAGTAGGTGCAAAGGATCAATAGGTTTCTAACATATCTGTGCATAAACTGCTATGAAAGAGGGGACTGGAGCTGTTTTAAGATGGTAACAACACATCTAGATCTGTGTTGGGCTCGCTCTGGCTAGCTGTTAGCTCATCAGTCAGACATAAACTGTTATTCTCTGAACAGGAAGCAGTCTGCATCAGGGAAGCTAGTAATTATTTATTATTTTTACACAGAAACACACATCAACATGGCCAAATAATCCATTTAAGGTTAAATTCCTGAACGAGTTGATCCACTATCATTGGTTTCATAGATTAGGTGGTTTAATGTGTTTAAATCAGCCAATAGGCTAGCATCATTTGTTTGAGCTGAAAAGAAAGAAGTTCAGTGTTCAGATAGTCAGAAACAGTTTGTGAGCAGCTGATAAATGTGAGAACAGTAAACAACACACCTCCAAAGCATTAGCATGGTAACAATGGCTCATCTACTAGCATTAGCATGCTAATTAACCTCTGATGCTCCTGATAAACATTCAGAGCCACAACCATCACCTCTCTTGTCCTGTTTGACTGAGAAGTTCCCATTAAGCTCAATTCAAATCTTCACAGCTTCCAGTTAGTGGTGGTTTACTAGTTTGATGTCATGTTTGGAGCTGTGTCCTAAGTTACACTTTGGCTTCTGAAAGCTGATTTAAATGTAAACATAACAGAAGTTTGTACTTTAACAGATAGATGTGAACTGTAGCGGGTTAATCTGACCAATTGTGTTACTGAACTAAAAAAATCATCCCACCTTTTTGGTTGGTTATATTGATAATATTTATCTACATGACCTAGATATAGATCTGAACTAAACACATGAGAGAAACCCTGAGACTATGAATGGTTTTATACGCTCCAATCCATCCAAACACAGAGCATTTAATCCATTGGTTTTACAAAACTTTTTAATGATAAAATAATACATTTTTATGAGAATATTGCATAACGTTTGGTTTGCAGGTAAACTTTCAAAAGGATACCATTGATTGTTTAATGAGAAATGTGTAAAAATGATCTTCTCAGCTGCTTCCATCTATCATCTGGTTTTTGCAAAATTATTGTTTTAATTGATGAGAGAAGCCTGACTTTATGAGGACTTCTACCTACATTTGTGATCAGACGTTAACATACATTTACCATTAACATGAATGCCATACCAAATGTTGGGCGTTTATTGGACTATTTGAGCCATTTTTCCAGGGTTAAATGATAATACATAACCTATATTTCTTTGAAAGGATTTTTAAACAAGGATTTGGTGCAGATGTTTTCTCCTCCACACAGAGTCAATACAAACTCAAATACATACAGACATTGATCTAAATATTTTAAGATGTGGTGCTGAAGGTTCTAGAATGTCTTTGAACTTGAGGCCAAGGCTTATTAACTTCCTATTAGTGATCATGATTGACTGCAGCTGGTGGTTTCTCTCAGCAGCATAAAGTGTTTGTTTGACAGCATTTATTGGACTGGCATTGGCCCATTCTCAGAACAATGAGAATGTCCAAGAAATCCATTGAAAATCTAAAAATGAGAAGGTGTTGGTTTACACAAGTTGGAAACTCTTCATCTAAACACTGTCTGTAGGCTCAGGTTATGCAGATGTTTATGTTTTTCATTTAGAGGATGCTTTTATCCAAAGTGACTTACATTTTGAACTATCAGTCCTGTTGTGATCTATGGGGAGAACATGCAAACTCCCTGCAGAAAGGCTGTAGCTGGGATTCAAACCTGTGACCTTAATGCTGCGAGGCAATAGGGCTACCAACATGCAGCCCAGAAAAGATTCAAACTGTCCCCATTTAGATGAAAGGTATTTAGAATGCCCAGGAACAATCAAAAAATCACTAAGGATGAAATCTACCACGATCTGTAACCTATTGGACCACTGTGTCTCTGTGCAGAGTGAAGATAGCTTTACATCACCATGACCTGAGACGGTGCCAACCAGGAAAGAAGCTCCAGCTTCAAAAGAGAAACCTTCAAGCTCGACTGGAATCTGCAGCAAGCAGAAAGTATTGACCCTTTGCACCAACGTGACCTAATCACGTGGGTCAGCCACATTGGAGGGCAGGCTTAGGAAACAGCGAGCGAAACGAGGCACTGCAGCACAAAGGAAAAACTAACGTCTATTATTAAGGGTTGTTTTCTACTTTTTGCTGTTGTTTTTTCTATTTTTAGCATGGCTTCAATTAGTTCAAGCCCAGTTCAGTTATTGGAGGAAGTAGCACACCTAAGTGGGGCGCATAGGGATCGTTATTTACACAGTGAGCATTGAACGGAGAGCAAAAGTGGTGACTGAGGTTGTTTTTTTGTTGTTGCCAGTTTAGCCTGTCTCCTACTAGTTCAAGACCAGTTCACTTGTAGAAAAGTTTAGCTCACCTAGGTGGGGCTCATAGAGAGCGATATTTACAAACGTTAAGTGCTAACTAGCTTCCGAACATTAGCTTACGTTCTCCCTGCTGCTTCACCGATGTAAACAAGTTTCTGACTTTGCCAGAACTCACCCCACTGGATTTATAACATTATGTGATGAGCAGCATTCACTTTACATTGGAACAGATAAAAAAACAACTAAAAATAGTCTGGATCCCTACCAGCTTTAGTGGCTAGCAAGGTCAATGGGTTCGGATGCTACTCTCGCACCGAACGAGACGAAAAATCTCATAACGGCGAAGCTCATCATGCTAAATAAATAACGTAATTTTCACACACGTAATCCTACATTGGAACAATATTATAATCAATAACTAACTTGGAATTCACTATAGTGCAGTGGTTCCCAAACTGGGGGGCGCGCCCCCTAGGGGGGCACGGTGTAACAGCAGGGGGGGGGGGGGGGGGGG
>SSNR01000004.1:390069-400891 GCA_006937965.1 Callopanchax toddi
GGGGGGGTGATTTATTCATTTATTAATAAAAAAATTAAAAAAAATTAAATTAAAAAAATTTTTTTTTGAGTGCTAGGCAGGGTTATCTGGGGTGGATGGGTGAGATTTACCTTGCCTCTGCTTTGCTGTCCCCCCTAATCTCCCCTCTGGGGAGATGGTCTGAGTGTGTCCGATTCACCGCAGCGCGCTCAGAGCTGCAGAGAGCAGGTGGGCGTGACGAGGTTGCAGTGCAGAGCCGTGCGGAACACCGGTTATAATATTAACATTCATTATTATGAGATCATGAGAAAAAGAGAGAGAAATGAGGGGTGCACATCTTTTTTTTTTATTGAGACACTCAGGGGAGAACCTGGCGCTGATGCGCAACTCCTCATGGGAGGTGAATGGGTTTGGATAGCTCTGTGTTTGCCTGCTGGCGCAGCTTGTGCGTGTCAACCAGAATTCATAGCCTGAACGCTTATGAGAGCTTCAGAGCCACCACAACAGGAAGTGTATTTAAAATCAGCATCTGATCACGGGCTGAGTGATCGGACCGCAAAGCTCCCCATGCGCAAAGACGCGTTTGGGCACCTCGTGCGCACTGACGGAGCGCACGAGTCTGGACGATTCAGTATCGAGCGCACACGACCTTGAACGCGCAGTGCCGGATCCGAACCTCCACAGACACCCCCCCCCCCCCCCCCCCCCCCCCAGTGTGTGTGTGTGTGGGCGCGTGCGTGCATGTGTGTGTGTGACAGGGGGGGCACGGGAAAAAATGTGTAAAATTAAGGGGGGCCCAGAAGAAAAAGTTTGGGAACCACTGCTATAGTGGACAGTAATGCATGTCCTTCATGGTGAAATAAAGGATTATCAATACTAAATAAGTCATATAAACACATCACATTTATCATTTCAGGTCCATCACAGTTCGCCCATCTTCCTCCAGAAATATAAAACGTTAATCTTACCGGTAAAACGTGTTCGCTGCAAATCCGAAAATACTCTGGAGGGCTGCTAGTCCGTATCGCTGCAGCTTATGTCCGTTTTCGGTCTCCATCAAAGTTTTAAAAAATGACAAGTTGAGTTTACACCCGTGTGTGTGTTAGTGCAGCCAACCGCGCAGCAAACTACAACCAATTTACTGTGAAACCAACTAAATAAAAGCGATAAAAGGCGACAAACTGGCTTGCTTTGACTAGCTTCCCATGAGTTTCTACGTGTGTAAAACAGTCCTCTTCCATCCACTATGGCTGAGGGGCACGTACCGTGAGCGGCGTGACGTTACATGCAAAGGGTCAATTCTGGAGAAAAGTTTTGTGGTCAGACAAGACAAAAATGGAGCTACTTGGCCACAATGTGTTTGGAAAATGTAAAGTGTGAGGTTTTTAAATCTAAGATCACGGTACCAATTGTCAAGCATGGTGGTGGTAGCATTGTGCTGTGGTGCATTGCACAAAGATGATGGTCCTTCAAATTTTACAAATGTTCCTGAAACCATCAATTAGATGGTTGAAACTTTAGGACAATGATCTAAAAAACACCAGAGCTGGTTTCTAATTGGATAAAGTGAGCTAACATCCCAACCTGTTGAAAATGTAAGGACTTTGCTTTGGAAAACCAAACAATTTAAATTAACTTCTGCCAAAAAAAGTGGTGAAATATCAATCATAACAGAAGCTTGTTGATGATGTCATTAAACCATTATTAGTGGGGATGTATGGATGTATATTTTGACCCTGTTTAAAAAAGAAAAAACAAGGAATACAGACTTGTTCACCTAATTTTTGTTTTGAATGTTTTTTTTATAAAGGGAAGTTGTGTGCAAACTCCCTGCTTATCATCACGCTGATCTCCAACCCGTCATCTCCAGTGTGAGGTGATGCCCAGAAGGATACACAGAAAAGTCTGAGCATCACTCATCCCTCTCTTTCATCCCTCCTTCTCCCCTCTTTCCTCTCTATTCTTTCTCACTGGCATCAGGTCCACAGCAACACATGTCTCCGATCAAGTCCAGCCTGCGTCATCAGTTAGTAAACTCCAGGCTCCAGGAAAACCAACAGAGAGCACATTCATAGCTGGCGACCCTGTGACTGAGTGTGTGATTCATTACTTTTTAATATGCACCCTTATCCCCATCCCCAACCCACCCGACCACTTCTCCAATCCAGCCTTGGGGCAACTCCACAGCCTGATCAAATCCGTCATTAAGCATACTTGTGGTGTTACTGCTGTTGGCCTTATTTACCAGATGCGGTGGTTGTGTCTCTGGCCTGTTTGCAGCTCAGCTCAGAGGAATTAGCTCTGCATTCTGACATTTGTTTCGGTGCTCGGAACCTTACTGTGACAAAAGCGAGGCAAAAACACCCAAGAAGATTTTCTTGGGAGTAAAACATCCACCATGCACACATGAACCGTGTAAAAACCATTAAACCAAAGCATAAAAGCAAGGCAGTAGACACTGAGAGGTGCTAATCATGGTGGAGGAGGTGAGGGGAGTAATATATGAGGTGAGAGGGGGAGTGCACCCGTCGTAGCTGAGGAGTATAACTAAACATAAAACATGAGAATGTTTCTGTTTCCCCAGACAGCGGACTCAGACACCATCACTGAGGTTATATTTTATAAAACACAGTCAGGAAGAAACGTTTCCTGTTAGTAGACGTGATTGGCAGCAGGATATGCAGCATCACGGTTCAGTCTGAGCTGCAGCTAGCTAGCATCTGAGGCTAACCTGGGTGTCTGAAGGCCTTTCTTGGGCCCGTTCTCTCCAGGCCATGAGTGTAGGATGAGTTGTGTTTATGAGACGCTGACAGCTCCTTCCTGTCTCGCAAAGCATGAGCCCTGACTGCTGCTGCACTGAAGGCCACTTCTTAGTTTCTGACCACCCAACTCCACCCCTAAAGTTTGGCTGGAAATGGCAGCCATGAGGTGGGACAGCTGAAGACGGGGGAGGAACATGGCGCTGGTAGTGGCAAAGTGCAGCGGCAGAACAAGCACTTGATCTCTGCAGCGCTTCAACTCAGGCCTGCTTTTTTTGGGTAAAGTAGGCCAATGTAAACTCCCACTTCCTGTCGGCCTTGTCTCCGAGGGGGAGAGATGATCCTCCTGTGAAGAGGGAAAGGGCTGTAGATCTGTAGGGACCATTTCCACTTAGAGAACACACACACACACACACACACACACACACACACACACACACACACACACACACACACACACACACACACACACACACATAAATAGAAATACAGCCAGAGAGGCAGGCAGAGAGTGAGTGGGAGAGAGCGAGCGAGGAATACACAAACACAGTGGGGTTCAGGAATGTTAAACACATGCTTTATGGCATAAATAGCAGCCACTTTTGGTAAATTACAGTGAGTGCTCTGGCACTGTAAAGCACACAGCAGGAAAACGCTCTCAGATTTCAGATCCAGGCCCTGAACGTTTTCCCCAGGGAACAAAAAAAAGAAACGTGTTGTGTTTTTAGTTCTCTGTAAGAAGTCGGAAAAAGTACAGTTCTTGGCTGTTTCACACCACATTTCACCATCTAAACCTCTGATCTGTAGCAGTCAGATGATGAGGCTGGAATAGTGAGAAAATTATAGAAAAGAGATCATGCCTTGTTTAGATTTTTACATAAATCAAGTGATGACCACAGCGATGGAAGTTCAAAATCAAAGAGAATCAACAAGAAAACTTTGTAGATTTGTTTAGCTAACAGAGCTAAGATCCTTTCTCCAGGACATCATCGCTTACTTCATGAAGGTAACCCCGAGCTTTTATCCAGAAGCATCTTGGGTAAAATGCAAACATGAGCAAGCATCTGAGCATGTAGGACCAGGAAGAAACCCAGTCAGGCAGTTCACATTACTTCCATGTTGGACATGTTTATGGACAGATGTTCTCAAATCAGTCTCATGTGAGGCGGTATTATATGAGGTGAGTCAATACGATACTGTTGAACCAATGTTCAAATTTCCCTGACTCAAAAGGAAATCAGGAATGGAACAGTTGACCTCACTCAGCCCACGCACACCGACTAACCAACCGGCAGCCAAACTGACTAGTAGCCTGACTGACTGAGAGCAGAGGAGCCACGGGAACCTACAGCTCCAGACTTTGACTCACTGTCTAGGAAGGAGGGCACGCCGAGTTCATACCACAGAGTGAAATCACTGATACAAAACTAACTGAAACACCACTTTAGAGTCAACTGAAAATAAATCAGTTCCTGTAAAACCTTAGAACTGACTGATAAAATGCTTTAACTCCAGCTCTCAGTTCAAACGAGCTTCTCACATTTGCATATCCTGAATGTTTGCACAGTGAGAGAAGTGGATGGCAGGTGGGAAGTGGAAGCAGGTGCACTCGGCTGTCCTTAACCATCAAACCGTGCGCTCACCTGCACATCTGCAATGTTGTTTCAACACAATGGCTGCTTCACTTCACCACTACTAATTACTGTATAAGACAGAATTCCCCCAGTTAATGATCAGACAGACATTTATGAACCAACTGGAATTTTACAGTCAAACTGTTGTGTCTTTTCTTGCGCTGAATTAAATATCAATGGCAGTTTTAATAAACATAAATTACTTTATTGAATGAAAAGGCCTCATTTATTTCATACAAATAGAGGTGAACACACAAGCATGGTACAAAAAACCCAACACAACGATGAAATAACATGTCGTTTGCACATTGCACTAAAAAACAGCCATAAAATATTCAGGCAAGGTAACATGTAATCTGTCTGTTTACAAGGCTTTCGTCACATGTCAGACAACCATGTTCTTATGGTTTAAACTGTAAAAATCTTTGGTCCAGGCCTTTTAACTGCATGGAGCTCATTTCCTGCTAATACTGAAATCAAATTTTAAAGCCACAACTACCAAACGAGGTAGAAAAAAAAGAAAAAAAGAAGGCACATTTTGGTTTTTAAAGTAATAACATGTCAAGGCACATTCATTTAAGTCCTATGGCTTTTGGCTGGTATCATTAACACTGAAGTAACCTTGAGTGCATGGCTTTCATTTTTGAATCATGCTGCAGCAGAGCTGTACAGTGAATCTTTGGAAAATAGAACAGCTTTTCCTATCTCTGAAACTCATCAGATTAAAGCTAAAGTTCTAGTTTAGTCAAAACAGAGGCTTAAAACGATCCTTACGGGTGAAACAAACTTCTAACTGGTGCCATTCTTCTGTGATGACATGCTTCCTCTTTCTTCTTAAGCAAACCAAGGGCATTAGAAGTCACCTGCTATCGAGCAGCGAAGGTCACGGCTGTAGCACCTGTTAGCACCTCATCTATCTGCACCGCAGCACCGAGGACAGCTGTGTGTGCATTCGCCATCAGTGTGTGCGAGTGTGTGTGTGTGTTGAGACACGCCAAGAGATTTATCCCACCCACGCACCCCTACCTCTGAGCAGCTGTGTCTCGACCATGATCCTGAGCTGCCCGGCACCAGGACAGAGACAGGAAAAGACACCTCTAACCCCAGTGAGTTCACAACAGATCTGTTGTTTGGAATGGGCACAATGGCAACACAGGGCTGATATATCGAGTTCAGTTCAGATGGTCCAGCCTCAAAAAACACAGTAAAGATTGAAAACAAAAAGCTTCTCTTCAGTTTTATAATGGAACAGAGAAGCTAAGAGGCTTGTAAAGTCAGATCCATTATGAGGTTTGATTCCCTCCAGGTTTCTTAAATCAGGAAATGTCATGATCTTTCTGGTTTTGTGGGTCTTTAACAGTTTAACTGGGTTGGTGTAGACCCCTTTTCCACAACCAGACACCCTCCACTGCTCTGAGCTCTCCAGGGGTCCCATTTTTCCTCATGCTGAAGTGGAGCAGCACCCTGAGGAGCTGTGTTTCTGCAGCAGTGACATGCGGCTGAAGGTGCGAGAGCAGACGCCACATTGGTACTTCTTCACCTCGGCGTGGGTCTGCAGGTGAGCCCTCAGGTTGGAGCGGTCAGCAAAAGCCCGGTTGCAGTGGGGGCACGAGAACGGACGCTCCCCTGGATGGACAAGAACAGGAAGGAAAATCACGTTAACCTTAACTGGATCTCATTTAAATGTGATCATACATAGGCTGGATAGTGAGCTTTTTATGAACACCTCACACACAGTCATGCACACACACACACACACACACACACACACACACACACACACACACACACACACACACACACACACACACACACACACACTGTGACACATTGTGAAGATAATGAAGAATCACATGCCTGGCTGGTGGGGTCAGACCCCGACTGAATTAGCATGATTCAATCAGAGCTAAATGAGATTAGCACACTAACAAGTTGCTGCAGGTACTAAGTGCTCGCTGATAGCAGCGAGCCTGCAGGCATTCTTTAAAGCTTTTGTCCCTCCTCTGTCCTCATTCAGCTCTTTCTCCCAGCAGCCCTGATAAGATAATTAGTCGACGAGTCATTGTTGCTTAGACATTAAACACAATGAGTGATCAATGAGTCCACAGAGGGCTCCCCTGTGTGATAATGTCTGCTGATCAACTGTTGAGTTTATCAGATAGATTGTCATGAGGGAGTGACCTGTTGACTCACAACAACTTCACAGCTCTGATTTCTACACTGGTGAATCTTGAGGGAATTTGCCACGCTGTGACCTGTTTAGACATGGATCGTACCTGTGTGTGTGCGGATGTGGCCACGCAGCAGCCACGGCCTGGAAAAAGCCTTTCCACAGGTGGTGCAAACACAGGGCAGAGTGTGTGAGCGGATGTGCATCTTCAGAGCCCCCAAGCTGGTGTACTCTTTGGGACAGTGTTTGCAGAGGAAGGCTGGCCTGGCTGTGGTGGCTGGGGGTTCTCGCTCTTCCTCCTCCTCCGGGGGACTGATGTGGGCCATGATGCCAGTGCATTTCATCCTCTGGCGAGGGGCGTATGTGGGCACGGGTTCAGGGCTGGGGGGATCCGAGGTGCGCCCTTCATCTTCCTCTCCGCTGCTGCTGGCACTGCTGCTGAGGCTGCAAGGGGAGCTGAGGTCCAGGGGTCCTGAGGAGCCAGAGGGCTCTGACTGGGAGGAGGGCAGGTAGAGGGCGGGGAGGACGCTCAGGTCCCACACCAGACCTGTAGTGAAGCAGGTGGCTGTGGAGGTGCTGTCTGCTGATGAAAGCTCAGCAAGAGGATACCTCTCCAGGGAAGTATCTGAAAAGTACAAATTAAACCAGAAAGTGTTTGAAAGTTGAACAAATCAGAAAACTACAACATGTGAAGCTCATCTTATATACATAACTGTACTGTCTGTCTTGTACTTCCTTGGTATGAAGAATCTTAAATCTTCTCAGTATTGACCGAGCATAAAATAAGAGCCATATGGGAAAGTTCCACGGGCCGTTTCCTCCCACGTATTCACATGGGCTTGTAACATGAATGGAGCTCTGTCTGCGAGCAGAATGGGGGAAAGTGCGTCTAACGGGCCCTGACTTGATCGGGGAGTGATTATTATTCCTAAAGTTTATAAAAATATTTTTAAAGTCTGCCTTTAGTGACACTTGTCTGAGGACGCTTTAAACTAGATTATGTGGAGAATAAACAACGTTGTGACTCACCATTCTGACATTCCAGTTCACTGTAGTTTGGTTTTTGTTTTGCGAAATACTTTTTGACCAAGAAGGAGCGAGGCATCGTCCTTTTTTAGGGGCCAAATATGTGCGCGTAAAACTAATCCGTGGCCACCACGACGCACAGTTTGTCCAAGATGAAGCCTTAAAAAAACGCCAGTCCTGAAAAACAGAAATATCCTCTTTGCGGTCCAGAAGTTGCCCGCTGACGCGCAGCTCCTATGCTGAGAGCCTAAATGCTGGCCTCTGTTCTGAGGCGCGCTGACATAGGGCGGTAGGGGAGTGCTCGCCCCAGGGCCCTCCCTCCCTCCCTACCCACATCCAATATCACTGCTCAAGTGTTTGGGAAGGAGACTTCGCGCTTCACACGTCTTCACACCAACAAAAACACAGTAAACACACCATCAACCAGCCGAGCTGCACGGACTGTAAATAACCGGAGGACTTTGTGAGGAGTGCGCACAGTGTGGCCCAAAGACCAGACCTACAGATTCACTCTGATCTGACAGCTTGTCCTTTCATGTAGTTTTGTGTTGGGCGCATTTTAAAATACTAATACCAGATAAAATGTACTGAAAACACATTTGGTCTCTGCAGTAAATGAACTTCAGTCTTTTCCTCTCGAGTTTTTCTGGGTTTATTGGTTTAAGTCACGGTGACGCTTTTTATTAACTAGATGTTCAAAATATAATTCTATCAGGTTTAAGAGACAGCTTCTGTAGAGTTAGTGCTCCATCTCCTGGAAGCAAGGCGAGTGGTTTTATCTGTTCACACCAAGACACACTAGATGGCGCTGTGCTCTGGGTGATGATCAGAATGACTGCAGCGCAACTAAAACATTATTAATAAAAGCTACATAAGGAGCTTTTTGAGCTTGTATTTGGTCAACCACAGCCCAACAGGGACTGTACTTTCTGAGACAGGGCAGCAGGAACAACTATGGCGTCCACGACTCTCTGCATGACAGCTGCACGCTCACAGGAAGATGATGCTGAACACTGCCCTGTGCATTATTGGTTTTGAGGTAGGGTTGAACTCTAGCAGGGTGAGAAGCTGCTGAAATAGGAAAAAACAAAACACATCCTGGAACGTCCTCACCCAGCTGCCCTCTGAGGAGGAGAGGGATGGAGGTTAGTTCATCATCACAGCCTGATATGGATCCTTAATGCTTTTATTTGTTGCCATTTTTACAAACACGATTTTTACCTGACTTAAGAGACATCACTGCTTTCTGCTGTTTTTATTTTTTTAATCCGAGAAAACATTCTATAATGACAAAAAAAAACTCCATATTTTATCTTTGGACAGTTCATGTAGACAATAACATATAGAAAAATGATACATATCTATTATTCTGTCATTAGGGAGTAGATCATGTTTGTGTTGATCACAGTTTTGGTTTCTTGTGATGAAACTGATCTTGAGTCTGTTATTGATGCCCCTCCCAGAGAGCAGCAGGTCAAACAGACAGTGGTGTCTCTGACTGACCACGTCCCATTAAACCAGGGCTCACCAGCCTGGTGCACGCACCATGGTCCCCCCAGGAACCAAGGTGCCCACAGGCCTAATACTGTTAAAGCAAAAATAATATATAATTTTCCTATACAATGAACTTTGTGTTAAAAAGCATAAAAGAGTGAGTGCAAAACAAGTTTTAAACACCATCGCCAAACCAAAATATTATCTTAAAATCCTGTAGAGGAAGGCAAATAAATAAATCACACATGTAAACATGTACGGATACATATGGTATTGTTTTAAGGATAAATATCTACAACTTTTCCTCAAAACAACTGAATTGAAGCAAGCAAACAAGGCAAATACGCTCACTGTAATAAAATGCACCTTGTATAAAACAAACAGACAACAAAAACAACAAAACGGATTAAAGGGACCAAAACCACCATTTCATCAAATGTTTTAATTCATTCGTGGAATGTTTTGTTAATAACTAACTTCAAAGAGTCACTGAACTTCTTCAAATCTTTGTCAATACTCCAAATTATAGCCTACAGACAAGGATGACATTCTGATTTCAAAGGCTGGAGGTGGAGAGGGGGAGCTTGACCTGCTCAAACAGAGCCATGATATCAACCCTACCTACAAACAACAGCCACTATTCAGTTAATACAGTGTAACATTGATTGTAGAGGTAAAAACTACAGGGTTCAGAACATGCAGGGGACATGTCCCCCTGAGCCCCCCCCCCCCCAAATGACGTCCATGCAGAGATACCGCCAGTGACATGTATCACGTCACAAAGTGGAAATGGCGTGTAAACATTTCCCAGCTTTTATCATTCATTCATTCATTGATTCATTCATACTGCAACAAAAACAAGTTACTGACCACAAACACTGCTTCCACTCTGTCTGCTGTCTTCACTCAAATCAGTCAAACAGCCTCTTTATTAAAGCTGTCACTGTCAGGAAGCTGGAAGCTTTTTTTTTTCTTTTTTTGGACGTTTCCATGGACGTTCGTAGGGATGTGCAGGGAGTTCTCTTGATGACAAAGTTTGATCTTTGGCAGAACTCAGAGTAAACTGCGGGCTCCGTTTGAGGCCTCTGATTGGTCTGTTTCTCCGAAGAGGCGGGGTTAAAGTGGGAGGGACTTTGGCTGCCGGTTGAATATTTGAAAATCTGAATGAAGAGTTTTGGTACATCGTGTAAAAGAAAATAAGTAAAACACGATTCTTAGGGAAACACCATGGTCTTCGAGTCAAACTGAGAACCTAACAGCAGGTAAGAAAACCACTGACTGTTGTTTGATAGAAAACACGACATCTAGACTCACTTTAACATTTAGATATCAGTTTGATGTGCAGTCTTTGTGGGTTTTAGTGGCTGAAGAGGCAGCAGTGTGATGTGGAAATGAGAAAACTGTTAACATATTAGAATCTGGTGTTTCCATCCCATTAAACTGGTTACTATTATTGAAAAAGACTGAAGAAAGTAATCATCTATAATGTTCGATGAAGCCCCTCCCCCATTTATATAGAAGCAGATGGACAATGAAATTCTGGGGGAGTTGGCAGCCTTTAAACCTCAAGAGAGACCCAGGCATTTCATTGGATAACCCGGTCAGCTGACTGGACACTGCTTGAATTTTGAAAAATAACCAAGGGCTTTCATTGCATCCTCCTACTTTGAATTCAGCCTTTAGTGTGAGAGAGAATTGATTATTTATTTGGTGCAGTGGCGAGCTGCATTTCTCTTTTTTTTTTTTTTTTTTTTTTTTTT
>SSNR01000004.1:400901-417696 GCA_006937965.1 Callopanchax toddi
TTTTTTTTTTTTTTTTTTTTTTGTTTACAGCTAAAGTTTTTGTTAAAGGACAAGAACAAGCAGCCATGTTGAAAAGGATCAGCCGTCTTCTGTTTGGAGGAGAGGAGGAGGCTCCTCAGGAGGTGAAGTCTGGAGAAGAGGTGGATGATGGATGGCTTGTTGTCCCTCATCAAGGTACAGCTATTTTAATAAGAACACATTTAAACCAGCACCTTTATAGATTATTGGCATGAACTGTGATTAAAGTCAATATTAAAGTAGCAGCAATCTATTGATATTTACAGATCATAATCAGGAAATCTGATGAGTAATAATGTTGACACACTGGTCTGATGAGGAAAAAGCTATAAACAATCATTAGCGTGTGTTATGTCGAAGTAATGAAAATATCAGGTTGTGCAATGTTTCAGAAAGTCCTAATATTTTAACCCTTTAACAGGCAGGTCAACGGCTCGTTAGAGCATATTTTATTACATAGATCTCATTGAAGTATGCACTAATACCACTGCACTGAAAACATGATCAAATCTATAAGGATGTTTGGATAAAAAGTTAAACATTATTACACTGTATTATATATATATTGTATAATTTATTTTATATTATCCACAAATTATATTGTACTATAACTTTTATTGTCCCCAAAAACACAAAAAAGACACATTTTCATTGCTTTTGTCCCAATGTGGATGTTCAAAGATTCAAACACATGCATTTAGCTGGTGTAGCCTGTGAGTAGCTGCAGAATGATACAGATAGCTAATATCGGGCGCTTTTTCTGGAGCCGTGAAGATATGACATCACTACGATGTGATTGGATAGTTCTTGTAATGTTCCTGGGCACAAAAATGCTTTTGATCCAGGACTGAATCTAATCTGGTGATTTCACAGAGGCAGCTTCACCTGAAAACCAGGATGGTCTGTTGGAGGATATGCAGCGATCAAAAGACACAAGTGCCAACATGGAAAGTGTCAGGTAAAGCAGTGTGTTCAGTTTTGACTTCAAGATAATGTCATACTCTGTTTTATTTGTGCAAGAAGTGCACAGTTTAATTCAATTTTCATTCATTTTTAAAATTCTGTCGCGCTTCTCTCTAGCTTGTTAGAAGCAGAGCCCACATCCAGCGCCGGTCGAGTCGTGTCTGGTTCTGTTCTCCAGCCTAAAGCTCTAACAGAGCGGACACAGCTAACCTGCATCCAGAAGGCCAAAGCCTGGGCAGGCCGGCACCACGCGTCCCGCAGCGCCATCCAGCGCCAAAACCGTGTTCGCCAAGGAGTACAGCACCATGCCTTCCACCTCCAACAACCAGGACATCGCAGCCTCGGCCACTAAAGATCAGCTAGAAGACACAAATGCTTTAAAGATTAGGATGTACACGTTTTTGTAAATGTTCAAAAAAACAATTGACCACTGTTTTTAGTTCATAGGGGCTATGTTGTTATTTAATTTGTGTTTAAATGAATTAGAGATTGAAGTTGTTCATCTCATAAAATGAGATAAAGAGTATTTTCTGCTTAACATGTTAAAAAAAAGAAAAGTGAACTTAAGCAACATCATCTTGGTTCTTTCAGTCAAAGATATGTGCTGTTTTTGCTTTACCACGCTTTTATATTTTTGTACTTGGTTTGAAACCTTTTTTTACATGTCAATAAAAATAAAACAAGAAGAAAATCTCCCAATGACACTAAATGCCTCACAGTGTGACTGACTCAGGAGTGGATCTCATTGGCTTAGAGGTAATTGCACCTGGTGTGTTAATTCCTGCTGGAGTAGGTGTGTGTTTTATGGAGGAAGGGGGCAATCACCATCTTTTGTTTAGCTCAGTGTGTTTAGAAGTAAAGCAGCAATGGATGTTACTGCTGAAGCAAAGCTGAACCAGCAGAAATCGATCTATAAGAGTTGTGATGGTCCATCTGAGTTGGCTCCAACAAACGACTTCACTGGTGACAAAAACAAAAAACAGGGTGAGTGGAAATAAGAGTGTGAAGGATAGAGAATGAGCTCAGCAGATTGTTTTTGTACTGTTGTAATGAAGTCACAAGAAAGATGTTAAAAGAAAAAAGGTCAAGTTTTGGGGTGCAAACTGTTTATTGAAGCCAACCCTTGAATATCTGCTGCTGCCACAGATGTCATTCAGCTGGAAGAGCGGTCTTCTGGTAGTCCACATTTGTTCAACCAAAGCCTGATTAAACTCAAAGAGACAAATAAGGACTGCTGCAGCCAGGACACACCAGTACAACTATTGGCTGTGCTTGTTGTCTTTGCTGTTGGAGTGACCATTGCTTTGGTCCTGCAGAATTACCTGGATGCAACTTTGGTATGTAGTGATGCATAATATTTACAAATCCAGCCTCGACCATTTTGTTCATCTTTTGAGTTGCTGCATAGGTCTCCATAAAAGGAGTGATGTCAGATCATGAGCTCTGCACGGTGCTCAGCGAGAAGGTGCTCCGTGATGGAGGATCCAGTGTAGATGCAGCCATCTCTGGAGCCCTTTGCTTAGGAGTTGTCCATCCCCACGTGTCAGGGGTTGGTGGGTATGTGACTCATCTACTCTAAATATGACTTTTTGTGAAATCTACCGGTACACAAAATTGGCTGATGTTAAAATCCTGAATCTGTAGAGGAGGAGTGATGCTGATTCATGACATCCGTCATAATAAAACCAGGGTGATAAACTTTCAGGGATCTGCACCTAACGATCTAAGAGAAGAAATGCTGCAGAATGCTTCTGGGGTTGAGGTAATCTAAAATTCAGAGTGTGGGGATTCTTTAAACATTTCAGATTTTGCATAGTTGGTAAATATTTATCTGCTTTCAGGCAGGTCTACTTGTGGGAGTGCCGGGTATGCTCATGGGTTTGCACCACGCTCACAGCCTGTATGGAAGGTAAGTGTTTCGAGAGGGGATGTTTAGTTTCTTACACAGATGTCTGATTTTACTAACTCTCTGCAGTTTGTCATGGGGGGATGTTGTCAGCAGAGCTGCAGATGTAGCCAGAGACGGATTCAATGTTTCACAGAGTCTTGGTGCGTCAATCTACTCATCTTTATATTTTCTATCACACGGATTCTGAGATTGATGATGGAGGTTCTGAATTATTTGGCTTCATCTACAGCTGTTGCAATATCAAAGGTAGAAGGAGAGCAGTTAATGGAACGTTTCAGGGACATTTTTATCCCAGATGGCCATGCTCTGAGTCCAGGCTCGTATCTGAGGACGCCTGGTGTAGCAGAAGTCCTCGAGGCTGGTCTTTACAGTTTCTACCATGGAGCCATAGCACAAGAGATGGAGGATGAGGTAACTCTCACATGTCACATGGTTTGATTTCATGGTGGAAAATTATAATCGTTGTCTTTACGAAGGTGCGAGCATACGGAGGCGTCCTGAGCACAGAGGACATCAGTAACTATAGCTCAGAAGTGCAAAAACCACTTGAAGGCCGCTACAGCGGTAAAGACTAGAAAACAGACTGAACAGAGCACAGTCACATGTTTGATACCTTCATCTACAATCTGATCTTTTTGTTTCAGAGTACATAATTCAGGTCCCCCCTCCTCCGTCTGCTGGTGCAGCGCTGATAGCAGCTCTCAACCTTTTAGAGGGCCTCCATCTTGGAGGGAATAACATCACAGGAAATCAAACGTCCAAGTGGATTGATGAGGTGCTAAATGTTATCATTTTAAATTCCTAAAATGTTGAATTATGACTTTTACAATATTGACTAATAGAGATGTGATTTTCCCTTTTCTCAACTGAGGCGCTGGCAGCAGCTTTAACTATGGCGAGTGGACTGGGTGATCCTAAATACAACTCCTCAGCGTCTGAGCTGCTTTCTGTCATGATGAGGTAAAATATACTGGTGCAACCTTTTTCATAAGATGCAGCTGAAAATCATTATAGACTGTTTATCCATCCAAGCACTGTGCCTGGAAACGGAGTGAGACACAGGTTACGCCCAGACAGATTCCCATTTAATTACAGCTCTAAGATAAACATTTTCTGCTTGCACCTATAACTTTAGGCAACTTGGATTTACAAACATACTTAAAATGAACAGGAGAGCCAAATGCTTGCTCACATAGAACATGCAAAAGGAAGCTAAGGCCAGGAACCTTGTCCCTGTGAGGTGAAAGTGCTAACATTTTAACAACCTTTCTTCCCTTGTAGGTAATGATTCAGACAGTTGTGCTGATTTAAATGTATGTTCCTCATGAGGTGGTAGAAAATAATGCATGTTAAACCCAAATGATCCTCCTCATCCAATGTGGATTCTTATTTTAACTCTTTGATCTTAAAAAGCAAGAGCCATGCTGAACTGCTACAGCAGAAGAGGAAGAGCTTTCAAACGTCTGATTACAACTCACCGAGGGAGCTGCTGACTGGACAAGTCATAGTCATGGGACCAGATGATCTTGTGGTGTCTGTTGCAAGGTGAAGCCGTTTCAGCCCAGAGTTTGATGGTGATCAGGAGCAGGATATGTGAGGAATGTGCTTCAGGGAAATGTGACATTCTTCACTTATCTGCTGTCTTGATGATCTTGCAGTTCCTTGAACGGTCCGTTGGGGAGCAGGATCATAACTCAGTCAGGCATCATCCTCAACAGCCTCATCCTCGACTTCTACTGGCCGAATCAAAGCAGGGGGAAACCTCAAACTCACCAGGTGCACCCCTTCTGCAGAGATCAATCATCAGTAATGCATAAGCCAATGTGTGTTTATATATTGAATCTGTTCAGCAGATGAACAGCGTTGAACCAGGGAAGAGGCCATTGAGCTTCCTCATGCCTGCTGTGATGGTACCAGCCTGGAACAGGTGTGGGACCTACATGGGACTGAGCAGCTCGGGTGGAGGAACACGTTTGAGGGAGATCACCCAGGTTTGATCTCTTTACATTTCAGAAAATATACAAAGATTTAGTCAAATGATATGAAGCTCATCTATGATGTAAACTGTGTTTATTTAGATGCTGGAAATATTATTCCTTCATAAAGAGAAAAACGAGAGCTTCTCTTTGGGAGGTTAACAAAGTGAACTCTTTGTTGACTGTAAGTCTGACGCCACCTTTAATCAAAGACCTTTTGACTTCATTGTTAATGCACTGATAATTTTGTGAGCATCAGTAACTTTTCTTGTCTCATTTTTCTCCCATCAGCTGAGTTTCCAGGTGGCTGTGGATAGATTTTGCATGCAACCAAGTGCTTGAACTGATGATGTAAATCCAGATGAATAAAAACATCCCTAAAGCAAAGGATGCATCTTGGTTGTATCATTCATATACATATATGTATATGTGTGTGTGTATATATATATATATATATATATATATATATATATATATATATATATATATATATATATATATATATATATATATATATTGCTTATAGGATCAATATTCTTGAACAGGTGTATCCTAAGATCATCAGCTATTGAAGGACAGTCAGCTGAGAGGACTAATGATGACTTTCAACCAGAAGAAGGTAAACTAGTTTACTCACATGGTCTGTGATAAAGAAAATAACTGCTTGCGTGTGACTTGTTGTCTGATAAAGCCCGGTTTAAGGAGACATGACCACTTTGTGTGCAACTGTTGAAGAAAATGAGGGTGGTGTAACGCTGATCTGCTGTCAAGATACTGTCAACCATGCATGCTGCCTGCGTCAGAGAGAGGCCGAGGAGGTTGGTCCATCTGGACAATGACACAGGGGTTTTCACTTAGTTTGATGTTTCAGTGTCTAGATCTTTTTTTTTTTTTCTTGAATGAATGAAATTTTATTAAAGTGTCATGCACAACAAGTGCCCAGCCTGTATGGGCTTATATGACACTGATAAAGAGAAGTGGTCCTACATTTACAAAAGCAAAACGGGATAAAATAGTTTGTCTATGAACCTACGCTTTCTCTATACATTTTACCAACATAAAAATGTCTTTGTCCTTGAACTTCTAGTGCTGTCTTGCATTAACTGCACATTTGAGATCTCTTCAAAGCGGCTCAATGATGTTGAGGTCAGAGGACTGAGATGGCCACTCCAGAAACGTCACTTTTTTCTGCTGTAGCCATTGAACACAATGACTTGGCCTTGTGTTTTTGTATCATTGTCATGTTGTCCAAGAGCACACTATGTGCAGTTTCCAAGCTGTTAAGTCCAAATTTTCCTCCAGTATTTTCTGATATGCTGCATTCATTTTGCCATCACTTCTGGCTAACTTCCCCTTGTCTGTGTAGCTCAAACATCCCCAAAACATCAGTGACCATTTTCCATTTTTTACATCATGGATGGTGCACTTGTCATCATAGGCATTGTTTATGGTTGTGGCCAAAATGTTCAATTTTGGTTTCATCGTGTGAAGTAGCTTTGTTCCAGGAGTTTAGCGGTGTGTCTCGGTGCTGTTTGGCTTATTGTAAGCTGGTTTCTTTGTAGCATTGGTGAAGTAATGGCTTTCTTCTGGCAACTCAACCATGCATCCCATTTTTCTTCAACTGTCTCCTTATGGTGGTCTAGTAAACTAGACCGTCAGTTTTGCTCTGCAAACTTTATGTATCCACATATATAGTCTGGCTTGCCAGGTTCTCATTATAATAATAATAATAATAATAATGGATTTATATAGCACCTTTCTAGACACCCAAAGTGCTTTGACAGAAGCTCCATTATTCATTCATACACACATTTACACCGGTGGTGGTAAACAATGACAGATGTCTGTAGCCACAGCTGCCCTGGGGCAGTCTGACAGAAGTGAGGCTGCCATTCTGTGCCATCGGCTCTTCTGACCACCACCAACATTCACACAGGCAAGGTGGGTGAAGTGTCTTGCCCAAGGACACAACGACAATCTAACTCAGCTGGAGCTGGGGATCGAACCGGCGATCCTCCAGTTACCAGACTGGCCACTCTCCCAACTGAGCTAAACACTGCCCTATGTATCTATGGTGCATCTTGAAACATCTACACCACTCAGCTGAAGTTATTTAGGTTTTTTTGTTGCATCCCAAACAATTTTCCTGGTAGTTGTGGCTGAAACTTTTGCTCGTCTACCTGAGAGTGGCTTGGTTTCAACAAAATCCCCCATTTTCCTCTTCTTAATTCTAGTCTGAACACTGCTGATTGATAGCTTGGATATCATCCTTTTTCTGGTTCATAAAGTTCAACGGTCCCACAGATCCCTTGATAATTCCTTTGCTTTCCTGGCTCAGAATCCAACAACATCAGTGCGACTTTGGATGAAACATGTCTGGAGCCTAAAAACTCATTGACTCCTTATGTATACACCTGCTAATTACAGGCAGACAGATCAAGAGGAGGATTCCTTTAGTAGCAATTAATACCCAACCTATGATATCATGCCAACACTTCCAGGGTGTCATTTGGGTATTTTCTGTTGTCATTATGATGCACAAACACAATTATTTGATAATAAATTGCTTCACCCAACCAATAATGAGTGAAAGAAAAGCTTTTGTTACCATATTTTCTGAAAAAAGGGTCAAAAATAACTCGATCTGCCAGGGTATGTAAACTTTTGAGCACAACTGTATCTTGTTGATCAATCTGCATTCAAGTAACATTCCTTCTATTATGCTGCAGCGACATTATGTCATTTATTTTCTTGTATTGTGAACATTGTCCCAAAAGAAATGTTATATTATTTGAAGGTCAATATGTGTTACTGTGTTTTGATGCAGTGTCTTAACCTGGTAAACCAAACTATATATGTGGATATATAAAAAAAAGTCTGCAGACTGATGGTTTAGTATACTATAGGCTAGCAGTGTCTATACAGTAGATGCTTTTGTATTTTTTAGTGGTTTGTGAATCCCAGTTTGAGCTCTGAAGTCGACATAATTCAAACTTAAGCAGGTTCAATGGAGCTTGGTTTGCATTTTTGAATTCAGAAATCTGATGAAGTGAGTATTGCAAATAATTTACATTAAAAAGCACTAAATTTCCATTCCCTGTTAATGATCAATCATTTAATTATCTCAGACTTTTCCTATTACACTTCTACAGATTTACTTGTTGATTTAAAATCTGCATTTTTGTTTCAATCAGTGGATTAGCTTAATCTTTTTAGTGCATATTCAAACTGATGCTTATTTTCAGTCGGTAACAACTCTAGTCTGCATTTGATAATATCTGTTGGCTAAAACGCTTAAAAGGTTTTCAGTTAGAAACAATAATGCATCACTGTCAGACGACGTTGTAAATCTAGCAGAGCAGAATCGGAGCGTGTCCAGAAAATGATTCTATTTTAAAGTCATTAGGAGATTTCTGCGGGTCGACTCGAGCGCTGGATGCAGCAAACGGCTATCAATCAGGTCAAATGAGGGTTGAATCACGTCTGAGTCGCTTGACTGCAGAGAGATGAGGAAAGGAATGCTCATCTCATCAGTCTTCAAACAGGTGCTACCTGAGTTCAACTCAGCAGGTTTGGAGGCTCGACTGGGCGGAGAGGGGAGGAGAGGAGAGGGAAGGGGAGGAGAGGGGAGGGGAGGGGAGGAGAGGAGAGGAGAGGAGAGGGGAGGGGAGGGGAGGGGAGGAGAGGCAGGCCCGTGGTTATAGGAGTTAAAGCGTCCGTCTTCACCCTCCTCCTCCTCAGAACTAGTCAGGAGGAAGTGCGGAGTCTGGAGTCTGGAGTCTCCTGCCTTTTTGTGCTCAAATAATCCAAGAATCAATCCGGATGAATGAAAACAGGAAGTAGGTAAACGAGTTTAAACTGTGCTTTAAGAATAGAAACTGTTGGTGGACTGCTCTGTTTGTTTCTGGTTCTGTATCCTGTCAAACCACGTTAAATTATAGTATGATTGTTATGATTAAAAGGCATTTAACATTTTAATGGCTATATCATTTATCCAAAAGGTTGTGAATTTTTAAATCACCTTTTCACCACATTTATGTAAGAAATTATAATCTTTTGGTTAAATTTTTAAACATAAATCCAATTAATAAAGTTTAACATAAATCATTAGACTCAAGTTAATTCTAAATGTTTATAACCTAATTTAAATATATAAAGTCACATTGAAATGTTGCAATATATATTATTGTGTCCATTTTGAACAAAATATTCTAAATTTAGACATTTTAGGATGGAAATGGGCCACCAAAGTTTAAATAAACTGGAAGTAATGTCTTATAACATCTCAGAGTCTCTGTAAGTCGGTAAGCCTGTGACATTCAACCATGGATCATTGTCAGTTCCTATGAGGGTTCTCATACACACTGCTTAATGAGCCATGGTTAAACACACTCATACAGTTTAACCATCAAAGGGACTCTTAGATAGAGGATCTGTTCACAGTGTTTATTTAGTTTTTTGTTAGGTTATCTTCATTTTACTCCAGTCTGAATTTGTGTGTTAACTGAATATTTAGTTTAAAACCACCAGATTTATATTTAGAATTCAACATTTAGATTTACATTATATGATTACATATAATTCCCAATATTGATGTTGAATATTATCATATAAAGCTAAATGTGGTGAATTAAAGATGTCATTTTAAAAATCTATTACTCTTCAATTGGTGTCTCATACAATATCAAAGACCTTTGTTTGGCATCACTGTATTAATGACATCGTTAATCAGACGATGACCATGTTTTTTCTATTGTTTTCTAAAATTATTCTTAATTTGTATTTATATTATATATTATATCTATATTCGTAATTCAGAATCATAAAAGAGAATTAATTTAAAGTACCTCTGCTGTATTTCTACAGGCTGTCTGCTTTCATAAGTACTCTTGCAGCTGCAAACATTTTAAAGAATCACAATGGAGCCCAAAAATCTGAACGAGAAGAAGGAGAAGTTTTTCATTGTAATTCGTGGGAAGTCAAGGAAAGGTTTCTGCAGAGGGTGTCTTGGTCGTGTGGAGACAGAGATGGAGAGCGGGGAGCTGATGGGGCTCCAGTATGGGTGTGGGACCAATGCTGGGACCCCAAAAATTGGAGGCCTGGTGAAGAAGGAGGACACATACCCCCTGACGCGCCACCAGGCCCAGCTGCTGCTCTACATTTCCAGTGTCAGCAGACGCCTGGAGCTGCTGTGTAACCCACGGCTCTTCTCAGCCATATGTGAGCTATCTCCAAACAACCTGGTGGTGGTCAGGTACAAAAAGGGACACCTGCCAGCAAGGGTGAAGAACCTGATGCAAATTGGAAGGAAGGAAAGCAAAGATGATCTGCACATGCTTGGCTTTGAGGTGGAGTTTGTGGTGAGTTATGCTGTTGTTCTGCTTTCTTTTTATTTTTTTGCATGCATCAATGTCTTGCATGAAAGCACAAGATTGTGACAGAACAATAGTTGTGCAAGAAACTTCGAAAGTATCAAGATAAGAATAAACATGGAATCTCCAAGAATCTGAATATACTTTGATGAGATACAGAACTCTAGATGTCATTTGCTCAAGCCTTCACATGCACAAATATTTGTTCTGCAGATCTCAGTTTGCAACAGATTTTTTGTCTTCTCTTGTTCAGGAAAGTGGTCAGAATTTGTCATCAGCAAAACCTGCAGCATCTCTACCCATTTTCAGTGCTGCAGACATCATCCAGGTGGTTCCGTCTTATTCTGTCCACCTTGGAAGTCACTGGAGAGACGGCAGACGTGAGGGTAAGTTTAACTCGCCTGCCTCAGATTTCAGTGCACACATTACTCTTTTAATTTTAAACAAAGAAAGTTTTTTTTATCATCAAACTAAGCAAAGAATGCAAGAAATGTCTGGTGACTTCAGAAAGTATGCAGAAAAAAAAGGTTCAATGAACAGAACAGGAAAAACTGGTCTTGTAGCTCCTAGTTGCGTAACTGAAGATTCATCACATGTCCTCATTTGCACACAGGTGCAGCTGAAACAACCTGCTTTGTGGAGCTTTGCTATGTTGGCTGCATGTCAGTCTGTCAAAGTTGAATGTGATGAGATTAAAAAATGTCATATGACTTTCTGACCATAAATGTCCTCACACACCCTGGATATCTCTTTGCAGGGTCAAAAAAAGCAGTGACACGCATCAGCTCTCTGCCAAGTACTGAACATAGTGCACAAGTCACAGAGAACCAAACACAGCAAAACCTACGTCTGAGCTCCTCTGATGAATCTCTGGAGGTGGGCTCTTTGGTGGAGGTCTTTTCCAACACAGGGGTCAAAGTGCATGGAGTCATCCAATGGCTGGGGGTCCCAGAGGGGAAGATGGGTGAATGGGCTGGGATTGAACTGGTGAGTGAGCTGACGTTTTGGTGCATTTGTTGAGATTTGTGTCCACGTTGTGCTTATTTTGTATCTCTTCATCCTGTTTTAGGACTATGACGTGAGGGACTGCTCTGATGGGAAGTACCAAGGTCAGAGGTACTTCACCTGCAAAGAGAACAGAGCTTTATTTGTTCCCATCACAAAGTGCAGCCCTGACAGCAGGTTCATCGGCTCCTCCACAGAAAGCACCCTCAGAGCCACAGAACCCCCCACAGGTCAGACACTTCCCCTGATTTTACACTTTTGTTGCATTCATCAGAAACTGAAATCACAGCCTTTAAGGGCTGGCTGCTGTTAAAACTTTTTATGAGATATTTTCCCTCTTAATAAAACACATTTTAATAGAAGTGGTTACTGAAAAACATGATTTCATGAAGGACTTTAGGTAAGATTGCACAAAAATGATACTGTTGTTCAGGAGCTGTTGCAGACCGATCTGTTAATCAGGCTGCTACTATTATGAGGTGTGTTTATGTTAAGCTTTGTGAGTGGGAAAGATTTAATCCTACTTTCCTTTGCATTTTAAAACAAAAGGTCTACAAGACTGTCTGATTGGACTGTTTTTAAGCCTTATGAGTCTCAAATTGAAGCGTCCAGTGAAATGATTAAACAGTCATCTGATTTAGTTTTTCTTTCTGTTTGTTCATTTTAGTTCTTCCCTGCGATGACTCGGAGGAGGATACACCACCTGTTCCTGAATCCGAGGCGCCATCATTGTTTGTGGGAAAAATGAAGGGGATACAGGGTCACATCAACTCTTGTTACCTGGATGCTACACTCTTCAGGTAAAAACAGGGGGTTTTGTACATTCAGGGGTAATTGATGCAACAACTGTGAAGAAATAATAAATAATAATAGTAATTTTATCACACGAAGCCATTCAGACTCTGTTTTTCTCCCCAGTTTGTTCAGTTCGTCTGTAACTGTGGACACCGTCTGCCATAAGCCTGCTGACAAAGAGCGGCCCATAACCTGCACTCTGAGAACAATAATCAACCGTTTACGCAGGTATTAACTTTGCTCTCAGCACAAACATTTGTTATAAACTCATTGTTTGCGTTTGCTTCCTGATCATTTCTATATCAATTGCAGACAAGGGTTTGTATCAGCAGAGAGTGTGATGAATTTTCGTAAACAACTTGGCTGTGACACATTTAGCACACATGAAAAAGGTACACGCCCATTTTTTGTAGCATACATTGCATTGTGTTTTCATGAGATCATTGTGATGCAAACGACCGAGGCCTGCGGTTCACAGCTCTGTGTTTCCTTTCCTCACTACAGATCCAGAGGAGTTCATTTCAGTCCTCTTTCAGAAGGTGCTTTGCATCGAGCCTCTGCTTAAGCTCAGGTATGCTCCTAAACCACCCAGCGTTAAATCGTGCCCTATTTTGAGTCCTACAGCTATGTTCCTGAATATCTGTGTCACCTTAGATCAGAAGAAGGATCTTCTCAGGGGGCTTACACCCTCCAGATCTTTCTGGAAAAGGAACAGATTAAACAGATGCCCACAGTCCAACAGCTGCTGGACACGTCCTGTCAGTCGGGTCATCTCAAATTTGAAATGGTGAGCCTAAAAAAGAACCCTCAACCAGTAGGAAGTGTTCCAGACATTTCTGAATCCATCTGGAGAATTCAATTTACAATTCAATCCCAGTGAGGTTCTGGCTTTAGACGGCTGTTTTCCTCTCCATGTTTACATTACCCTTGTATCCTTCAGATGCCCTCCTGTCTAATCATTCAGATGCCACGGTGTGGAAACAAGTATAAGATGTTCTCTCACATTATTCCGTCCACTGAGCTGGACATCACGGACCTGCTGTACAACTGTGAGGAACTGAGATTCTGCAGTCAAATGATATGAAATGGGCTTTATTGTTATTTACAGATGACCTCTTTTCCCAACAGCTCAAAGGGAATGTTTTATCTGTGGAGACTTGGCAGAATTTGAATGTCTTCAGTGTCTATCAGATAACAAACTGCAACCAGGAAGAGTCAAACAGTTCTGTAGCACATGCAACACTCAGGTAGTCCTTCTACAGTCTGAATAACGCTTTAACTACAAGACTTGCAGTTTGTAATAACCGACTGTTTGCTTTTCTTTTAGGTGCACATCCATCCATCTCGGCGCAGTCACTCTCCCAGTTTGCTCATAGTGCCAGTAGATGCAGTACCTGGTACTCCTGTACCCCAGCACAAAATGCAGCTGTTTGCTGTTCTCTGCATTCAAACCAGCCACTACGTGTCGTTTGTCAAATATGGTTCTGATCCACACTCCTGGCTGTTTTTTGACAGCATGGCAGACAGATGTGGTAAGACAGATTTCAGTTTAAGCTGTTGTTGTTGTTTTGTTTTTGCAAAACAATGACATGAAAAGAATATTTAATGTAGCATTCTGATTCATTTCTTTGTATTTGTTACTTGTCACAGTGTTTTTTGTATTGTAAATGCAGCCTTGACAGTAACAGATAAAGGCCTACTTCAGAGCAGCTCTGACGTCTTCCAGCTGGCCTTTATCTCCTTCTGGAGCTCATCTCTAAACTTAAGGTTGCTCTTACTTCATAGGTGACGATCAGAATGGCCACAACATCCCAGAGGTCCGAGCTTGTCCGGAGCTCGGTGAGTTCCTGAGCCAGCCAGAGGAGGATTGGGCTCAGGCTGACCCTTTCCAGGCTCCTGAGCTGGTGCGAAGGCTGCTGTGTGACTCCTACATGTTTTTGTACCACATACCAGCCACGTCACTTTCAAAGCCAAACAATGGGGAACTCTAAATGCATTTGAGGACAAGGACACTGTGTTCCATAACAGTACCTTTGACAACTTTACATCCCTGCTTAGTCAGATTAATGCACTTTATGGTGTCCAGGCAGCAGGAACTGAAATGGATGCTGGGAACCTCATATTGCTGCTCAGAAGTCTGGATTTGATCAAAACTTGATGCTGTAGGAGAGAGAAAGTCACCACAATGAATATCTAACCATCATCTAAATGCCATTTTCTTTTAAACCTTTGAATTTCTAACATACTGATTATTTGTTCAAAACTTTTTGGTAAATTAAAGTACCGGTAAGCTCCTCCCACCCTCAGTCCAAAACCTGATGCTTTTATTTTTGTTTGTCTATGCTGCAAAAAACGCTGCACTATATTTTGTTTCTCTTTTGTATATTGTTAAATGTGAAACTGATTAAAGAAGAAACATAGAAATAAACAAAGCCTGCAAATGATTTTGTCCAGGCAGACATAATGCTGACGTTTGTTTAATCACAAAAACACATTTTTAAATAAAATTCACTTGTAGCTCTTTGACAATTTAACCTAAAATCCAACTGACAGCCTGTTTGATCCTTTTCTGAAATTCACCCCAGAAACCCAATAAGTTTTAAACAAAATTAAGCAACATATTGAGTGAAAATAAAGTGCAGTTCTGTATACATTTAGTGGATTCATAAAATATATAAGACATTCTACAAATATATGGAAAATTATTCTGAAAAGAATTAGAACTGAAAACAAGTTTGTCTTTGATAATAAGAGTTGAAATAAATTTTAAAAAATTTAAATTAAAAATCCAACAAACTGGCCTAATTTTCATGTTTACTCTGATCGTAAGTAAGTAAGTAAGTAAGTAAAGTTATAGCACCTTTCACAGAAAAAATCACAAAGTGCTTCACAAAAAACAGAATCAAACATGATAAAAACAAATAAAATCAATTAAACAAACAAAATATCATTACAAATCAAAATCATTAAACAACAACAAGAGAACATAAAAGAGTTATTTAAAAGCAGTTTTAAATAAATGGGTCTTCAGCTGCTTTTTAAAGGAGTCCAGACTGTCTATACAGCGTAAAACTAAAGGAAGTTCATTCCAAAGTCGCGGTGCAACAGACTGGAAGGAGCGATCACCTCGACTTTTAAATCTGGTCCTTGGAACTGTTAGGAGATTCTGGTCTGTGGACCTGAGAGCTCAGGTTGGAGCGTACGGCTTTATCAGTTCAGTAACATAAAGAGGAGCTTGACCATGTAGGGCCCTGAAAGTTAGAGTCAGGATTTTAAAATGAACTCTACATTTAACAGGTAACCAGTGCAGAGACCTCAGAATAGGAGTGATGTCATCTTTTCTGTTTGCTCCAGTGAGGAGCCTCGCTGCAGAGTTCTGGACCAGCTGAAGGCCATAAAGGGCTTTTTGGTTCAAACATGTGAAAAGTGTGTTACAGTAATTTAGACGGGAGGAGATCAAAGCATGAAGAACCATTTCCAGTTCAGGTTTTGACACCAACTTTCTCAGTTTGGAAATATTTCTCAGATGATAAAAACAGTTTCTGACCAGCTGTTTTGAGTGACTTTCAAGAGACATTGATTGGTCGAAAATAACACCCAGATTCCTCAGGTTTGACTTTAGAGCAGAACTTAAATGTCCAATCTGTTGACTGATCAGAGGGACCATCCTATCAGGGGCAACAATCAGACATTCAGTCTTTTCAGGGTTTAACTGAAGGAAGTTATTTTCTAACCAGTTAGTAATGGCTGACAGACACTCCAGTAGTTCAGACAGTTTGTAGAACTCTGAGTCCTTGAAGGAGCAGTACAGCTGAATGTCATCTGCATAAAGGTGGTAGGAGACATTGTGACATCTACTAATGATCTGTCCAAGAGGATGGATATATAGTAAAAACAGGAGTGGACCCAGAACAGAGCCTTGGGGTACCCCACAGAACAGATCTGTAGTATCTGACATGATGTTGTTTATATGGACACTGAAACTTCTGTTTGAGAGGTACGATCTGAACCAGTCTAAAACTGTTCCAGAGATCCCACCAAGTCACGGAGTCTGTTCATTAAGGTGCTGTGATCAACAGAAAGGTCCAACAAAACTAAGACTGTAAACTCCCCGGAGTCTGCTGCCATCATGATGTCACTGGATACTTTGAGTAAAGCTGTTTCTGTTGAATGCTTTTTACGGAAACCAGATTAGAATTTATCAAAAATGTTGTGTTGTTCCAGAAAAGAGACTGTGTATAAGTACACATGTTTATAATTTATTATTACAAAGTCAGATACCTAATATTTTACACAAATGTAGAAAACACACAGAAACTTGCATTAAGTGTAAAATGTTTTTAAAAAACAGTAAAAATGAGAACTTGTCAGAATAATAATGTCAACAATTTATTATAGTTTTTATCATCTTAAAGTAATAATACTAAAAAAGTTCTCTTTGTGGCTCTGACCATTTTAATTTAGTGGAAGAAAAGTCGAAAATGTCTCTGCCGTTAAGGTTGCAGAGTGTCAACCAAATCATGCATGTCTGTGTTTATACAGAAAACAGTTGTGCTCTGAACAGGTTCAGCCTGTTACACATACAGTGATAAGTCATCTATTACCCTCTGGTGGACAACAATTACCTTGTAAGAGCTCGAACCCTTACTCCTTCTGCTGCAGCTCAACTCATCCTCAGGATCATCACTCAACTCAATTCAGTTCATTTCTACAAAACCAATTTACAGCTAAATCACCCCCCCCCCCCCCCCCCCCCC
>SSNR01000004.1:417706-440026 GCA_006937965.1 Callopanchax toddi
CCCCCCCCCCCCCCCACACACACACACACACACACACTAATTTGGTGAAATGTATTTCTGCATAGTTCAACTGGATTTAACACCAAATTAATTTAGAATATCAAGGTTTTTCCAGTCTCTTAACTCATTACCCCTATCCATTCAAACACTCCCTCACTTTTATTTCTCAGAGACTTCTGAGGTTCCTTATTTGGTCAGGCTGTTTGCTGGCTGAGCTGAGACAGAACCCCCACCCTGAGCCTCATCCATCTTTGCCAGATGAGCCTTCAGATTCATGCTGGATGGATCTTAATACCTTAAAACCAGTAAACTAACATTACTGTGACATGACCCTCACTGGTAAAAAGAGTCCAATCATTAACACAGATCCACCATCAAACCCAGTAAACAACACACAGATCAATTTACTGGTACAAATATACCAATTATATATATATATATATATATATATATATAATGTCGAGTGTCCAGCAGCTCAGGAATCTATCAGATATTCATTGTTGATAACTTTTTACACAGTATCACACTTCAAAATGTAAAAATATTTCTTTATGTTTTGGAGGACAAAACAGGCAGTCCTCCTGACAGCCTAAGGCCCTCTAGGTGCTGGGGCTGCTTTATGAACGCTTAAAGAACTGCAAGTATGACTATTATCAGTAAACAAACATGTGTGAGTCTATTGATAGAATTAGTCATTTGTTTTAGGTTATTGCAACAAAACACTTAATTTAATAAGAACATCAATATTAAAAGGTAAACTGGATTTTAAAAAATTGGTGAGACAACATATGATTTTGATTGTTGTTATGGTAAATTTTCTGATCAATTGTTTATCTTTTCTTTTGCTTTAATTCTGGAAGAAAACATGACATTTTTAAAAATGAAGCAACTCTGCCTGGTATAGGGTATCTCCTACTGATACATGTGGACCTAGAGTCTGTAGTACTGATACATGTGGACCTAGAGTCTGTAGTACTGATACATGTGGACCTAGAGTCTGTAGTACTGATACATGTGGACCTAGAGTCTGTAGTACTGATACATGTGGACCTAGGGTCTCTGTAGTACTGATACATGTGGACCTAGGGTCTGTAGTACTTATACATGTGGACCTAGGGTCTTTGTAGTACTGATACATGTGGACCTAGGGTCTGTACTACTGATACTGATACATGTGGACCTAGGGTCTGTAGTACTTATACATGTGGACCTAGGGTCTGTAGTACTTATACATGTGGACCTAGGGTCTTTGTAGTACTGATACATGTGTACCTAGGGTCTGTACTACTGATACTGATACATGTGGACCTAGGGTCTGTAGTACTTATACATGTGGACCTAGGGTCTGTAGTACTTATACATGTGGACCTAGGGTCTGTAGTACTTACACATGTGGACCTAGGGTCTGTACTACTGATACTGATACATGTGGACCTAGGGTCTGTAGTACTTATACATGTGGACCTAGGGTCTGTAGTACTTATACATGTGGACCTAGGGTCTGTAGTACTTACACATGTCGACCTAGGGTCTGTACTACTGATACTGATACATGTGTACCCATCTGCTCTTGGAACACGATGGGCCTGAAGAACAACACGTTTTTTAGGAGGAGGAGGAGCTACAACCCTCTTTCTACCATTGAAATTTCATCGCATGCGCACTTGTGTACATTCGGGACTTAACCTCTTACACAACCTTGTCTTTTCTTCACTCTCTGCCTGCCTCTACTCGACTGAGTGTGGTGACATACGCGTTTTTAACTTTTTTTTTATTTTGGATTTAAAAAGGTAAAGGAAATGAGTGGGGACTATTCTCACAACGAGGACCAGGTAATTTATCATTTATATCGAATTGTCATTGCTTATAATTACGGGGTACCGGCGTCTCTTTTCTTGGTTTGACAAGCAAGGTAACTCGGCTAACATTACTGGTAGCACAGTAGTCGGCTAGCTTCCTAAACCATTTAAATTCTCTCTTAGTATCGCACTGACAAGTTTTGTCACATATTTGAAGGGACGTTTTGACTCATCGTTACCTAGTTAGTGATTTGGTTTGTATTCCTAGGCAAGGAAAGGTAAAGTTACGTTTCATTAGCTCAAACCAATGCTAGCCATAGCGGATTCTGAAGCAGGCTAGCCTAGCTAGCAGAAAAGGCAACTATCGCTTTACCACTGAGCAAGTTCAAAGTTGGGTAGCCGGCTAGTTAGCCAGGCTTCTACGAAATTTAACTGTCATGTTTTTGATTTTTCCAGATTAACTGTGGCTCTCGGATCAATGGTAAGTTTGTCCAATTTAACTAACAAATGAAAACGGATAGTTTCCCGAAATGTTTGTATGTTTCGACTGTTCTAATGTAACGTGTTAGTTTTTAGTTGAGAACAGAAATGGCGTCCAGAGACTAAGTCCTCTGTCTCACTCACAAGCGTCTATTGTTCAAAAGTAAAGCCTTGTAAAAGCATTTCCGTTTTTTATCTTTTCTATTTAAATTGACATTGGCACACAGCTCGACGTGTTTTATCAGCCCATTGTATTAGAAGTTGTTGTTACTGAGGTTTAAGTAGCACATTTTCCAGTTGAAAGTGAGGGTTTGGGGGTTGAGGACTTAGTCTCTGCGCCATTTTCTTTTTCGGTGTAGCGGCCTGACTGTACAAGCTGAACCCAAGCTGTGAGGTGTAGATGGCAGTGAGAGGGAGACATTATATTGTTTCCTAATAGGACCGATTTTTTTATTTCTTTTTTTTCTACACAATACACATGTACTATTTATTTCACTTTATTTGCTGTATAATTCACACTCCCTGATGGTTGGAGAGAAGTGGATCCTTTTAACTTAATTCACATTTCATCAGTCAACATAAGTACTCCACACCATATAACATCATGTTTGATATCTAATCAGGTTCTACTCAGCTAAACAATATATTACATTTTTGTTGTAAATGTTTGAACAATTAAAGTTTAAAAGGGAAATATTGTCTACATACTTTGTTCATTATTCTATTTTATAAGATATTCATAATGACTGTTTTATCATCCAGTAATGACAAAGTTTAGGTAGACGATCACTAACTTCATATATTGATTTGTCTTTGGAGAGTGATCCCTCAGTTACTATGTAAAACACTTGAATATAAATGCAAAATATTTACCACTTTATTATTTACAGTTTATGACTTGTCAGTCACATGTTAGCCTTGCACTTTAGCATTTGTATCTTCATTTTTTTTTACAGTGAAATGGTGTCAAACAACATAAATATAATTAACTAATTTTAAAATGCACTTGTTTACTAAATAGGGAAGAGTTTCATTGTAGTTTTTTGCTCGTATAATGTGTGCTTGTAAAAGTGAGAAATCTTGAGATAAAATGTATAGGAAACATGTACTTTTTGAGAAAGTTGAGAATTAATGAAGTTTGATTCAACCTTGAACAAAACCTTTACTGTACGTTTAGTTATGAAAGTGGTAAATAAATGTCTAAGAACATATTAAATGTTGGCCTTGTTTAATTAAGTGTTGCCATTGTAAGTACAGACAAATTAATTCTGCTGTCGTGTAGATTGGACAACAGCAAGCTGTAAAATTATTCAGTCAATTTTGTAACTAAGACCTATGGTTCTTTTTTTTTTAATGGCCATTTTTTCCCCGAGAACAACTTGTACAACAACCAGGCTTTTGCCTCACATGTGCTATCTGTTTGTTTTGTCAAGTAGATTGCCATGGAAGACTTTGAAAAGAAAAACAAAAGAAACTGTTGATAAACTAAAACTGTTAGCTGTGAGCTTTGCAGATGCCAAGTGGGACTTTGAGTGCCTTAAAAATAGTCTGTGATAATTGTTAACATCAATACAAAAGCTAGTTCTTTATTTTTAGTTGTCTGATTATAAATTGTAATGAATGTCTCCTTACAAAGGCCTGCACATCAGGAATGAATGAAGGCATATATATTTACTGGCATGTTTCTGCTTGTCAGTTGATTCTTATGGTCTAAAAACACAAACCCTCAGACGGACACTAGGGGGTGCTATGTGATTATTTAGTGAAAGGCTGGGTCTGACCACTAAAGTTTTTCTCATTTAAACATATTTACTGCACATGAAATGGAATTTTGTACATGTTGTAAGTGATGGCCAATTTAATAAAAAATAAATTCATCCTAGGCAAACAAAAAACAAAACAGGTGTTCTAAATGTCTGAACACTAGTTGCAGCTTCTCATCGTCATCTGCATGTGTAGATGCTTGGCTGACAGGTCGTTGTCTTTTTAACACACAGAGGCATATGCATTTCTTTTTACTTTAGAATTCTGAAAAATGAAAATCATTGAATATTTTGAAACGGGGACCATTCACTTCATAAGTAAGGAATTATTTGTGAAGTGTGTCCTGCGTTTTAGAATTGACCCATCTTGTTCATACCAAGTTCCGTTTGTAGGTTTAGTTACCCAGTCTTGGACCTGATACAACATGTTGATGTTCATGACTTATGTCAAGACTGAAGAATCCTCTGTTAAAGAAATACTGTGTAGGAGGTTTTTGGGTGTTTTCACAGGTTATTAGTTGATGGAACAATGTTTCCATTTTGTAAAGTATTCTGTGTTTCTGTATTTCAGGTCATCATTAATGATGTGTGGTTTACATGAAAATGTGACCTTTTTCTTTTTGTAGATTTCCACAAGCATAGAGACAAGTACAAAGAGAAGGAACATAAACATAAGGAACACAAGAAGGATAAGGAACGAGAGAAAATCAAGCATGGGAACGGGTACAAAACAACCTGAAAAGATCTAGATGTCTGTTCTGTGTTTATAGATGCACTTAAACTAACTGATATTTTCTCAAACTAGTGACTTTTCTGAAAAGAAACAAAAGGAAAAGATGAAGCACAAAGATGGCGGCACAGACAAGTACAAAGACAAGCACAAAGAAAGAAAAAAAGAGGAAAAGGTAAATTTTACAATAATTCTGTTACCTTTATTTTTACATAAGATCAATTATTTTGTTAAATCTGTTTTTTTTTTTTTTTTGAAAGCTTTAAAATTCTATTTTAAATTAACACACACAAGTCACTGTTTAAATGTGTGAGAATGCACAGTTCAGTATTGTTTTGATTTCAGATGAAGTCCCTTGATGGTAAAATAAAAAAGGAAAAGGAGAATGGCTTCACCAGGTTTGTCAAGACTTAGCTTTTCTCTTGAGTCTTGTATCAAGAATTGTAATGCATATGTTTCCAAACAGAGGTATCAGAATGTTTTTTTTTCTCCATTGTTAGCCCACATGTGAAGTCTGAGCCTGAGGATGAGATTTACCACTCTCCTAAATATAACAAGTCCCTAAAAAGAGAGAGGGATGATGATTACGAGTAAGTGGGCAATGTTGTTAGACTTGATAATGTGCGCGTAAAGTTCTTTTATTTTATGACCAAAGATTGTTGTTTCAGATCTGAAATTAAGCCCAAGAAGATAAAGACTGAAAATGACAAGAAGGCCAAGAAAAGGAAACAGGAAGATGAGGTAAGGAAAGGCCTCAAGCAGAGTATGGAGGAATGCCTGATTGTCATCTCTGTTACAGATGATATTTTTCTTTTCCATCTTTGGCATAGAACAACAGTAATACTTTCACTTCCTTATTTTAGGACATAAAACCCAAAAAAACTAAAAGTAAAAAAGGAGAAGTGACTGATGGGAAAAAGAAGACAAAACAAGAACCCGAGGAGAAGTGGAAATGGTGAGTAATTGCCGACTAGCTGTGCTGTACCTTCAAATGTTGAGTTGATGTGGACACATTCAGTTTTTCTTCAAGCTTCTTAGAAAGTGACAAATTGTTAACTCCAGGTGGGAAGAGGAGAGATACACAGATGGTGTTAAATGGAAGTTTCTGGAACACAAAGGACCTGTGTTTGCTCCACCCTATGAGCCCCTTCCTAGTCAAGTAAAGTTTTATTATGATGGTAAGATTGTAATCCACACAGGATTTGTCACTTCTCACATTAGTCCAGTAAGTGTAAGTAACATCACTGTGTTTGCACATTTCAGGTAAACACATGAAGCTCCGCCCTGCAGCAGAAGAGGTGGCCACCTTCTTTGCCAAAATGTTGGACCATGAGTACGTCACAAAAGATGTTTTCCGTAAAAATTTCTTTAAAGACTGGAGAAAGGTAACGGAAATATCTATATGGACAACTTCTTGCATTTCACTCGTGAGATTTTGTTGCTGATTTTGTGTCTAAATAATTTTTTTAATGATGCTATTGCAGGAAATGACTTCAGAAGAAAAGTCAAAGATCACAGACCTGAAGAAGTGTGACTTCAGTGAGATCGGCGACTACTTTAAGGCGCAGTCTGAGGCCAGAAAATCCATGACAAAAGAGCAGAAACAGGTCATCCTCAGTGTGTAAACAAAGGGCTTGGACTTTGATTTGTGAAGTTTTTTAAGAATGTTGTTTTCTAGATTGTGAAATGCTAGTTTTTATGATTTGGTTGTGACAGAAGTTCTTGGCTTAAATTCATTTAAGACCCACTTTGCTCTCTACAGTAGTGGTTTACACTTTTTCAGCTGGGACCTTATTTTGGGTCGCAAAATACAAAAGTTTTACAATCTCAAGAAATCTAATAAAAAGTAGTCCCTAAGTATTCCCTAATTTTGCGTTTTCACTATAATTGTTACAAAAAATAAGAACTGTAGTCCTAAAAGTGTGGGTTAAAGATGAGTTAAAGCTTTTTTTAAATTATTATACCATGTTTATTTTTCATTATTTTAAAGCTTGTTTAGTTCAATCAGCAATATTCAGTGTTGCTAGTCTTTGCTGTTGTTGATCTGTGGATCCAAAGCTAAAAAGTCAGAGAACCACTGTTCCAGACGAGGGCTTTTGAGAAGCATTTCATAATACAGTTGATCTGAGTTGATCAGTTAGGAAACTCACTTGTTAACTTTGAGTCCACAGGCTTCCAAGCTTGCAGTTTGTCAGAAATATTTGGTGGAAATACATTTTTAAATGAACTGTTTCATGTTTTTATAGAAAATAAAAGAAGAAAATGAGCGCACCTTGCAGCAGTATGGCTTTTGTGTCATGGACAACCACAAAGAACGCATCGCTAACTTCCGTATTGAGCCACCTGGCCTGTTTCGTGGCAGAGGAGACCATCCAAAGATGGGAATGCTCAAACGTCGCATTAGGCCTGAAGATATCATCATCAACTGCAGCAAGTGAGTTAAGAGCTTTTTTCTGTTTAAGTGCTGATGTATGAACTGTAGTGTAAACGCCTTATTTTGGGCTCAATTTAGGAACTCCAAGTATCCTGAGGCTCCACCAGGCACCAAATGGAAAGAAGTTCGTCATGACAACAAAGTGACATGGCTGGTTTCATGGACGGAGAACATCCAAGGCTCCATCAAGTATATTATGCTGAACCCCAGCTCCAGAATCAAGGTAGGGTGATGAGTTAGTAATGTCTAAAACATGTCTGTGGTCAGTCTTTGGTCCTTGACTTAATTGCTGGGCCATTGTTTGTTTTACCTGAAAGTCTAGGCTTGTTTTCTGATTTTTTAAATTTTTTTGCAGGGGGAGAAAGATTGGCAGAAGTATGAAACTGCTCGTCGACTGAAGAAGTGTGTGGACCGTATCAGAACACAGTATCGTGAGGACTGGAAGTCCAAGGAGATGAGGATCAGACAGAGAGCTGTAGCACTCTATTTCATTGACAAGGTGAATATTAATATTTTCTAAGGTTTTGTGTGTGATTGGATCTTTTATAAATTGAATGTGATGTAACTCCTGCAGTTCTGTGGGTTTTGGGGGTGCTTAAATCCAACCTTTCTTCTGTTTTACTAGCTGGCTCTGAGAGCAGGTAATGAGAAAGAAGAAGGGGAGACTGCAGATACTGTAGGCTGCTGCTCGCTGAGAGTTGAACACATCAAACTCTATCCAGAAAGTGAGGGTCAGGAGTTTGTGGTAGAGTTTGACTTCCTTGGTAAAGACTCGATCCGCTACTACAACAGAGTCCCTGTGGAGAAAAGGGTAAGAATCGGTATGTTTTCAAGGGCATGTGAGAATGTTGTAAATATTGTTTTGTTAATGAGATTGTCTTCTTTTTAGGTGTTTAAGAATCTTCAGTTGTTCATGGAAAACAAAGAACCAGACGATGACTTGTTTGATCGTCTCAATGTAAGCTAAGAACTTATTTAGTCAGTAAAATCTTGACTGTTGCTGTTGTTTAGAGTCTTACTGCACCTAGTGTTTTATATGATTGTACTTTATGTATTTCTTCAGACCTCTATTCTGAACAAGCATCTTCAAGAGCTGATGGACGGTCTCACTGCTAAAGTTTTCCGTACATACAACGCTTCAATCACTCTGCAGCAACAACTGAAGGAGATCACAAATGGTATCTCACAAAGTTTACCACTTTCAGTCAAATGATCTGAAACTAATTATAAATTAAAGCTACAGTCCGGAGTATCTTATTATGTATCAAAGTTTTATAAAGGTTTCAAATGATTAAGTTCTAAGTTGTGATATATGGGTAGGGCTCCATAACATTGGTGGTTCTTCTGATGTCCCTCCTTCCTTCCATAGACCCTTATGAATTCACACTGACCAGCATCATTTTTAAGCCAATAGAAATTGAGTTGCGGCATTGACTGTCAATCAACATGCATGCGCATCGGGCAAACTTGTAAAGGTGGGGCCGTGCACAGACGACACACTGTGTCTTCCTGTTTACAGTCACCACATTGGAAGAGAGCAATCATGAAGAAGTCGGAGCAAGTTTCTGCCAAAATGTTGGTCATTTCCTGGCTACCAAGGGCTACATCAACTTCAGAAAGAAAAACTTAAAAGTCTGGCAGCTAAATTAGCCCAAAAATGCATTAGAGACCAGAGTGACATGCGTGCACAACTGTAGAGGTGGGGTTAGAGCAGGGGTGCCCAAACTTTTTCCCTCAGAGGGCCAAAATGAAAATCTATCAGTCACGGGCCAAATGTAGTATTTATAAAATACAAATACTAATGATAAAGTATAGATCACTACTCTTATTCATTTTGCAGTCATTTAACCATCCTTTCTGTTTAAAGAACATTAATCAAAATATGACATAAGTCACATATAGGCATTTAGAACAAACAACTGACTTTGTTATTTGTAATCTTACGTAGTGCTAGCAGCTCCCTGGTCTTTTTTGGGGGGGCATCACCTTTGCATTGTGAAAATCCTGCGTGCTTTGTCTCATAGTGACAACGAATATTATACTCTTGAGTACAGCAATGGACTGGTTACAAATAAGGAAGACCGCTTTACCACTGATATCTGTAAAAAAAAAAAAAAAGTCTTCCTCCCAGCATTTTTTAAAATGCCTTTAGTCTGTGTGCCACTGACGACGCTCCATGTTGATAATAGCTGCTTAGGCTCGCGGCCAGAGGGGTTACCCGTGAGCTTGGAGCAAGTTTGATCTGGTCTGGTCCAGCAGCAAAGGCTCATGGGAGATTACATACATTGACAAAATATAACTATTTGTGGTTTTATAAAGTGTGCAAAAGTACATGCGTGCATAAATCTACTCTAAATGTCCCTTGTAGTTACTTGTATTTCAATTTTGATTTTAAATTGTGACATTTCTAAGATTTTGCTGGCACCATGAGTGAGGGCTATATGCAGCTCAATATAGAGTCATTGGGCCTGTTCATGTAATGCTGAATTGGCTGAGGGAAACAGTGTTCACCCAGCATCCAGGGTACCCCACAGAGGGCCAGGAGGGCCAAATTAAATAATCGGTGGGCCAACTTTGGCCCGCGGGCTCCACTTTGGGCACCCCTGGGTTAGAGGGAGCAGGAAGGGGAGAAGATGTTTTTGTAGGAGCCTTGGGATGTTGGATTCAAAAAGTTCTCTTGCTCAAATACTCCAGGCTGCAGCTCAACTCAGAGACATGGTAGCTGTGTTCACTTCTGAATGCCTGTTTTGTCTTGACTGACTGGTTTTATTTACCCCACTATCTCATTAGCGGACGACAACATTCCAGCCAAAATCTTGTCCTACAACCGGGCCAACAGGGCTGTGGCCATCCTGTGTAACCATCAGAGAGCTCCACCAAAGACATTTGAGAAGTCTATGCAGAACCTGCAGACTAAGGTAAAGTTGTTCTTGAATATCTTGATGTTGTGTTTCCTTTAGTTGTTTCTCTTTTCTAATGAATCAGTTTGGGATTTTGAAAATAAAGTGTTTTAAGATTTTTATACTGTTCTGAACAATGTCAAATAGAGGGGTATTTGATAGGGGTGTAACGAGATCTCGTGGTATGAGATCTCGCGATATTAAAACGTCACAATATGTCTCGTTGAGATAACTTCTATCTCGTGAGCCTATTTTGTTTGAAATAAACATCATCGTTTGCATGTGTTTATTGGGCTATATTGTATTGAGGTAGCATACATTTATATCCTAGGCAAATTTACCAGTGAAGAGGAGTGTTTTTGTTGTTGCAACTGGTTTGGAACATTTGAATACCCTGGAACAGATCGAGAGCCCAACTCCAGTCATCAGAGTTAAAACATTGATTCATAAATTCACACCTGCTGTTAGTAAACATGCTTGTGTATTAACTAATCATGCAGACAGTTTGCAATCTGTGCACACAGGATCCGTGATTTATGTTGTAAGTCATGCGGTAGATTTTTAAATGAGTTTATAAAATTAGTATTTGGGTGTGTGCTGCTGTCGTGACGCTTTTGTTCACACTGGTAGGTGATTATTTACCAGTAGGAGGTCTGCACTGATGGTTGTTGCTTTTTATACTGAACTGGTTTCGCTTGCTTTGAGGAAGTAGACTAATGGAGAAATCATTTTTTTAGACAACAGAAAACCAACAAAAACTGAAGCCATACCTTGCTATGGAAAAACACTACAAATCATACATTCATGATAGTGTGACATTATTTCATTTTTTCATTGTTAGATTGATGCTAAAAAGGACCAGCTTTCTGAAGCCAAGAGGGACCTGAAAAGCGCTAAGGCTGATCACAAAATACGTAAAGATGAAAAGCACAGAAAGTACGTTTTTAATGTTTTTGACTATTTGTATTTTTCTAAATGCCGCCCTGCTTTCTAAGCCTTTATTGAAATGTATTATTCACCGTCTAGGCTTGTAGAGAGCAAGAGGAAGGCTGTTCAAAGGATAGAGGAGCAGCTGATGAAGCTGGAAGTGCAGGCGACTGATCGTGAAGAGAACAAGCAAATCGCTCTTGGAACTTCCAAACTCAATTATCTGGACCCACGCATTTCTGTGGCCTGGTAAGATGATAGTGATAGTTTTAATGCTTTTACATTTAGCACTGTACATCCAGCTTGTTAAGCAACCAAAGTGCAGCTCTAAAGTTTTTAATTTCTTTGAATTTTATTAGGTGTAAGAAGTGGGGCGTTTCCGTCGATAAGATCTACAACAAAACCCAACGTGAGAAGTTTGCCTGGGCCATCGACATGGCAGAAGAGGACTATGAATTTTAAATCCTTGTTTATTTATCAGTGATACTTTTTTAATGGGTTTTTATTTGTTTTGTTTTGGGGGGGGGTTAAGCTTTGAAAAGCTTTACTTGATGGCTAGACTCGACAAGTATTTTAAAGTTGGAGCAAGATAAAAGAAATGAAAGCAACGTTGTTGAGATTAGACAAGGCCATTATATGTTGTAGATGGCATGAAGATCTGATCTGAGATCAGGTAACAGGGCTGAACTCTATCTACAACAGATAGTCATGGCATGGTCTGTAATATGAAGACTTTTTGACCTTTGCCTGTGTCCCTCCTCAGGGACAAAAACCTAACAACACCCAAGCTTTGAACTCTGTGGCCCTATAGCTGTGTTACGCAAAAATAAACTGCTTTGTATCTTTTATTTTTTTGTTCACTCACTATGTATTTTAGCCTTCCCATGTATTATTAATGAATTCTATATTTTGATAGACAAAGTAAAATCAGAAGAATTCCTTAACTACACCCACGCGCCTTTCAAGGAAATGGAAATGTGAGTTTGTGTGTGAATGCACATTTGTGTTTGTATCAGAGACTCAACCGTGAAAGCTGTCTTGGTGAATATTTTAAACTGGACTATGTTGAACTGTTGAGAGAAGATGTCTGAGCAGGCAAAGGGGAAAATATTGCAACCATGTCCATATTTACTTAAGCAGAATGTGAATATTTTGTTTTACAGCCTCTATCAGGGAATTTTTTTAAGTGTAAATGTGATTTTTACCCTTTGCTTTTGCAAGCATCCTTTAAATCGCTCAGCATAGCTTTGTCTCAATCTGATTTTAAGAGAATTTAGCGAATGTTCTTAGAGAAACCCCCACCCGTCTCTGTTACTTGAACATGATGTTTTAATGTAATTAGCCAGTAAATGGAAATGGTCTTGCCTCCTTCTGTGGGGGTGTGATGGATATCAGCATTGCCAAAAAAAAAGGAGGAAAAAAATCACCAAACTGTTACTGTGTAGGCAGGATCTAATTGTGTAATGATTGAGAATCAAGTAATGTAACATTTAATGTGAATTATCATTTCATTTTATTCCACTCTTTCACTTGTAATAGGAAAGTTGATTCAAACAGCTGTAAAGTCAACATCCTATTCCTGTTTTATCTTATTTTTTGTCATAGCCTTTGATTATGTTTTTGAGTTTTAAGCTCATTGTAGATTGAAAAATGATGAATAAATCTCTAAAGGTAAATGGAGTACCTGGCTGTTTTTCCTCCCCACCACAAATTCACAGGTTTCATGATATTCTGGTTTGAGTCTCAAAGATCCTCTTTATGGATTTGATCAAAATAACTCTTTATCCAGCTGTGATCGTTCCTTGCCAGTTTGTTTCATTTTATCAACCTAATTGAGGCGTTATATGCAAGATCAGAATGTTGCCACACAGTTGCAACACTTCCATGGAAACAAATTTTTTTGGAGAAAATGTAATAATTGCTGCTCACCAGCAGGTGGCTCCATATGCATTGCTTCAGTCTTCCAAGTCCATTTTACTCATCTGAATTATTTTGTACTGGTGCAAGATGAACAAACAACACAAGCTTGCTGCTTGGTGAGTATTCAATTTATTCTGTAAAGACTCAGAAGAGTAGAAAGAATGAAACAACAGTGCTTTATGATCAGACGATTTCGTAAAAGTTTGAAGTGATCATTAACACCGTAAGTCCAGATTCCATTGATCTCAAACCAAAATAAATTTGTAACATTCGACACAAGTGCATACACTGCTGGTAGGAGATGAACCTCCAATTTCACTTTGGATGGTATAGCACCGTTCTTAGCTATTAGCAGCTTGACAAAGATGCAGCTTTAGTAAAATTCATGTAGTGACTGTATGTTTATATAGAAACACAATAAAATTCAGAGGAGAGCAAAGACCTCCACATTTGGCTCTCTAGCTAGCACGATATCTCACTCTGCCAATGCCTAGGGATCAAATTGGTAATTTAGATTTAAACATTTTGCCAGAAACCATTTTTGATACAATTACAGCTTAAAGTTGAACATCTCCAAGTGTACATAAAGCAGCACAAGATTTTTTTTATTATTATTATTTTCACATATATAGACCAACAGTGACTATCAATGCACTGGCATGTTTTATTTTCTTTTTTCTTCTTTATTTTTGAACAGCACAGTAGCTTGAAAGCAAGGTGATGGACAGACAGGTCATATAAACACAGACAGAGCTGAGTAAGGCAACGTTAGCGTGACAGGCTTCTCTCTGTTCAGTTTGCAGGGCAGTGTAGTGTATTGATCTTGACAAAGCTGTCAATACGTTTACAGTGAAGCAGAGTGATTTTTTTTCTCTTTTAAGCATTGCTGTCTTCATTAGTGCATTATATAGTCTCTTGCGTGTAGCTGAACTGCAAAGTGATCACCAACATTATTACAGATCTAAATAAAACATGTTTGATTGCATCTGGACTTACAGTGACTATAGAAGAGTAGATAGAATTGAAAATCCAAATAACGGAAAAAGTAAAATTCAAGGCAGTGCTGAAGTACTGGTTGCTAAAAAAGTAAAAAATACCACAAAGCCAACAATAACATTTTTTCGACACATTTTTTGTTTGTCCAGTCAGTACAAACCTTCTTTTATAGTGCAGTTTCAATCATATATATATTTATATATATTTCTCCCTATGGCCCAGAAATGGTATCTCTTGGCCCTATCCCAACCTATCTTCTCTCATTCAAGTCAGTTTTCCAGTCAATGTGCGTCTTTTCTTTCTTTTCTTTGATCCCTCGTTTTGACCTCATTGTGCACCCTCCCCACACAACCACAAAGAAGAATGAAAGGCTTAAACATCACAGGACTCAAAGGTGAGAAGTTCTTTCTTATGACGACGGCAGGAAGTGATGGCAGATGGAAGAAGAGCAGAAGAAGGAGGGGTGGGGGGCATTCACAGTTTCAGTCAGAGTCCAGCGGTCCAGCTACAATCACATCTGCTGTCATTATGAACACATTTTTGTTTTGTTTTTCTTTAGAAGACAACCAGAAGACCAGAACCAGCCTTTAAACATCCCGTTCCACTGGCTGGATCGGGCCCGCTTCATCACACCTCCAGCAGCTCCATCCTCAGGCGATCCCTAACACACAAACACAACATGCACAAAACATGAGGGTGTGGTTGGAAGGTTCTGTTTGGACTGTGTTACACAAAACATGCCTGTTTTTGTGTTAACCTGCCTCTTAGAAGTCCTTCTCACCAAAGATAATTGCCATGATTTATTCACATATATTAGCATGTGCTCTCAATCTATAATTCAGTGCCCAAACTCCTACTTATCTAAAAATAGCTTCTTACACACAGACCTTTGATTGCCTGAATAAGCTCCTCAGCATGAGTACCTGTACACACTTCTTCTGCTTCCTTTTTACTGTACTTCACGCAGCAACCACTACAAACAACAAGCTGTCACGCTTTCATCACTCCCCCCTGGCTTACATTGTTTTTCCTTTCTTGACTGATAAACAGCACTTAGTTTGTAAAATATCACAAGGCACTGTGAATGGGAATGAAAAGTGAATCTAACTTTAGTAAATTGTAAATGGGTTGTTTTGACTCAAGTACCTGGCCTGATTGGCTTCAGTTTGTTGTTCGATGAGTGACTGACTTGCCGCTGGCTGCTGGTGGTCCTCTCCTCTCTCTGACCAGCGGTCGCAAGCTAAATCCTCAGCTCTGTCACGCTCACCAGCCCCCTCAGACCTCGTCAGAGCCAGCAGCGGTGCATATGAATCCTGCCACACAACCCGCTTTGCTGAGTTCAGCCCTGCATCTCCTTCAAGGCGCTTGTTCACCTCATGCTCAACTAGTATCTTTTTGGCTGTTGGAGGGTCCTTTGGTGACTCAGCCTCAGAGTCCCCGTGGCCCCTCACATCTTCTAACTCTACGGGCGGCCGCTGATAGGTTTCCAACCACTTCAACTGTCCGTTCTTGTGGCTATAGCGGCTGTCGCTGAACCAGCGCACTACCTCTGACTTAGGCAGGCCTGTCTGGATGCTTAGGTCCTCATATTGGATGCTGCTTGGCCAGCGGGTGCTGGAGAACGTCTGGCGGAGGATTTGCAGTTGCTGTGGGGTCTTGTTACCCCAGGGTGTTGAGAAAGATGAATGACAGGCAGATACTTCAATCTCACACTTGGGGTCTTGATGTACAACCTCAGATAAAGTCTCTGGTTCATTCATCTTCAGCCTCTTAAAGTTGATCTTAATGGGGTCAACCCTGGCCTCTGGACATCCTCTGTCTCCGACAGTTGGATCGTCCTCCTTAATGAGCTGCTGTAAGATTGACATGCCTTTAATAGGAAAGTCTTTGTTACAGTTAGCCTCATCTACAATAGATGCATTGCTTTTTGTAATGACAGTGGTGCTGGTGCTTTCAGTTGGGGATTTGCTGGCATAATTTTGGTTTGAGACACTGTTGTTACAGGTGGAATTGGGATAATCACAGCTGACACTGTTGTTGGTTTTGTGAATGTAATCGTTTTCATTGTAGGGCTTTTCAGAACTGACCAGCTCTGGTGCACTGACAGGGCTGCTGTTATGATTGTTACAGGTGGCGCTGGATTTGCTGGTGTTGTCGATGACCACTTGACTTGTACTGCTGATGGGTAAACTGTTGCTCTTGACATTTGACTTGCCATTAGTGTCGGCAGCACAGTGCTCACCATTATTGCTAATGCTGGCAGGGCAAGTGGCAATGCTTTTGATGCTGTTGGTTGGGCTGTTGCTGTTGTTCACCAGTTTCCTGTTCTCAACACCGTTACTACTGCTGCAATAGCTGCTGCTACTGCTGCTTCGACTACTGCTGATGCTACTGACACAACCGCTGCTTCCTGCCATGTCCAGGCCGTTGCTCTTCTCTGGCTCCACGGTAGGTTCGGTACTCTTGGTTGGTTCCTGTGTTGTCTGGACAATAGTAGGAAATTTCGGGGGTGCGAGTGAAGAAGAATATGAGACTCGTGTGACATGAGGCTTGGTTGACATGCTAGCCTGAGTGGCTATGACTCCAACAGGCCTGGGTTTAGTACTGCCATATGGAACTTTGGCCATTTGAAGATTTGGTCCTTTAGCGCCTGGGTGGGCGGCAACAGTGTGGTGGGTTACAATGTGATTGACCTGTCGTGGTGTCACAGGTTGCTTCTGGGGTGCACCCCCTTGGAAAACAGTGTTGAACATCTTCCTCCTGGCCTCTTCAATCTCTTCAGGAGACCAACTAATGCCCTGCTTTAGCCTTTGGGCGGTAAACCATAGTTTGATTTGCTCTTCGGGGAATTCTGAGACCACCGTTAGGTAGCAAAGTTCAGCTTTGGTCGGGTAGGGGAACTTGCCAAAGGATGTCTTGAGAAAACTGCTGGTGTCCATGGCTGCATCATAGGTAGGGATGCTGCTGAGAGGGATCATTACCTTTGGAAGATCTTTATTTGAGTCAGAAGAAAGAGGAGAGTAAAGGGAGGGAGTGTGCTGGTGAAAGACTTGGTTGGACACTGTCGTCGCAATCACATGAGTGACAGTGGTCCTCGGCATAGCTGGGGCACCAGGAGTACTGAGAGCCCCGTTTTGGAGTTCAGGCACATTAGTCAGCATGCTGGGGTCTACATCCTTTCCCGTGTCTAATTTCCGTAGCTCCACGGTGTGAGAAACCACAATCTTTTTGTGCTCCCCCTTGGCTTTCATCATCTTGGCTATTGGTGTTTTGGTAAGGGAGATTCCAGATTCTCTGTATTCTTCTCCGCTGTCTGTAAAGAGGCTTTGCTCCACTGTTGTTACTCCATCTCTCTTGTTCACACTTAGGGAGGCAGTAACCAAGCCCTCCATTATCTTAGGGTGAGCGTTGGCATTGTGCAGTGCAAGAGCCTCAAAACGGACCACTGACATCCCGCAGTTCAGGCAGTAGAAGGTGGGCTGGGCCCTGAAGTCTAAGTGGCAGTTATGCATGTGATCTAAAAAGTAGTTGAGATCTCTGGACTCAAATTTGCAAGTGACACAGCTATATGTACCTCCTTTCTGCGTTTCACTGCCACTTTCAGATTTGGAGGAGGTGTGGGAGGAATGGCCAGACTCCTCTCCAGAGATGCTGAGTATGCCATCTTCTGGGATTGTTGGTAGGAGTTCTGGGAGCGAGCCCAGTATGATTTCCTCACGCACATGTTTGGATTTGGATGGTATCATGCAGGGCACAGTGGATTTCCTCTTGCTGGCCATATTGCAGCTTTGTGTGAATGGGACAGTGAGTGACTGGTTGTCCGGTGTGATGAGAACAGAGGGCAAGTGGATAGTGGGTTGAATGGAGTTCAGTGTCATGGACCAGCCACTACAACATCACAGTGATACTTCATGCCTTCTGCCGCTTCTGGGTGGCTGTCACATGGACAAGTTTAACAGCTACCAGCGAACCTAAAAGGAGGAAGAACCAAAAAAGGAGAGAATGTTCTTTAAGTATATTTATGTATCAGTTAGAGGGGAGAAATAATAATGTCTGTGATGAACTGAATAAATCATGAAAAGAAAAACATAATCATTCAAACTGAACATTAAATGTAGACGTTTCTTTTAATCTGGCACATTTTATATTAAAAGCTGGTTTAAACTGTGTCTCCAAATTAAAAGTAATATAAAATAGTATTACAGTGAACATCATAAAAGAAGCTGCAGTTAAGGTATCAAAGTAAAGAAAGAACTTTGAATTTAATCAAAAATGAAGGTCACACTTAATGACTGCAGAAAGGGAGATTATGTGATTTTGACTTTCTAGACACATTTTCTTTTTAAAATTGAAGCCACAGTTTGGGGATGTGATTTTAATCATGAACTAAAAGTACACCTGCTAAAAATACTAAAATATGTTTTCCATAAATATATGATGGTAATTTGTACAGGACAAGTTTTTAACTTTAAAATAGTCCTCTCTCATGTACAAGACTGTAATCAGAGGAACCTATCATTGTGTTCTACACCCTTGGTCTTAAAGGTTTGGGTCAAGACCCCAGGAAAGAGGGAAGGAAATCAACAGATGGATCGGGATAGTGTCTGCAGTGATGCGAAAGCTGAAATGTTTTTTGTGGTGTAGCGGGAGCTAAGCCAGAAAGTGAAGCTCTTGATTTACCAATTTTCTTTCGAATTCTCACCTATTGTTACAAGCTTTGAGTGATGATCAAAATAATAAGATTGCAAAAATAATTGACTGAGGGAGGCTGAGCCAAGAGCTAGGGTGAAAAGCTCTGACATCAGAGAGGGACTTGGAGAAGAGCTGCTGCTCCTCCACATCGAGGGGAGCCAGTTGAGGTGGTCCAGGTATCTGGCCCACCTCAACTGGCGTATTCTTGACGCTTCTTGGAGGAGGTGTTTTTGGCATGTCCTGTCAGCAGGAGGGCCCCGGGTTGACCCAGAGCCTGCTGTAGGGATTATATCTCCAGGCTGGCCTGGGAAGGCCTCTGGCTCCCACTGGAGCTGGGGAGAGGACAGTCTGAGCTCTCCTGCTGGGGCTACTGCCCCTGCAACCCAGACCCAGATAAGCGGAAAACACCAGATATGAGTCTTGAACAGATATCAAATTAATTAAAAATGATTGCCAATGACAATTTTGGTTTTAGCTGTTGCAAAAATGTTAAAACTGCAATCATAAAATGATCAAAAATAATATAATAGATGATGATGCTTGTTGCTAAATGGGTTATTATTTTGTGGGTCAACGGCTGAAAGGTTTTGGAACCACTGCTTGACATAAATTTCGACTTTTGTTTGCCATTAAATGTTGAGCCTTTTAGTTTCCTGTGATGTGACCTCTGAAATATTAGCAAGTTTTTATGCTAATAAATACGCCATACAAATGCTACAGTGACTGTTAGCATCTCGTAACTATGACCTGCTGGCTTTAAACCAGCATTACCTCAGGAAAGGGTTAATGTCAGCAAGAATACCTTTTTCAAAAATACCCCTGGGACATTACACCTATTGAGTGAGATGCACTCATCCACAGTCTGATAGTGCCAAATGTATCTAACCTTCCCTACTTCTTTCACATAGTTTCAGCAACCGCAAATATGCAAAATATGCTCGCAGGTATGCTAAATAAAAGATCTCTCTCATTTTGAGTTTGATAGTTTATTTTAATCATACTAATTTGATTGAGTGATTGATAAATTCAGGTCTTCCTGTTGGACTAAAATTTTGTGCGTGCATAAAAGGTTAAATGACATTGATCATGTCACCACACTGATGGACGTTAGACGTGTTTACACCTTACCTTCCTGGCATAACGCAGCGCCAAGATAAAGATTAGGTGTGTCTGGCGTGTGTGTTGCAGCAGCAAAAATTCTAATTCAAAAGTTTTCTGTAGCTACAACCCTTGATTCACACAGATGGACACAGATTCTTTATCTTTTCTGCTATTTTTCCTCCTTATTTAAATAAAACATGTCTTATTTTTTAGAGTTATGGTCGATAAACTGGAATCAGTGTGTCCACTTTTAAAACTCTGCATAGCAAAAAAAAAATATGAGGAAAAAATATCAAAGTGGAGGCGGCGCAGTGCAGCCCGTGCCCTCTGCTTGAACTTCTGACACACACTTGCACTCTCACACAGCCTCTGTATACCCCTCTCGTCCTCATTTCTCAGTCTGGAGATGCATTGATGTGTAACATGCTGCTGAAAACTAGTCTCATCCCATCATCATCTATCCACATCACCCAGGCTTTGCCTTCCCCTGAAAGCTTATTATCCTGAGGAAAAAAAAACTAAAATTTAACAACCATGCCACCCGAAGCTTGCTCCGTGTTGACATTTCAGCATTCCTCAACATCTTGTACTGCAGTTCACTGGTTACAAAGAAAATCATTCCACATACTTTCTATACTTTTTTCCCCTTTCCACATTATGCTTGTGCACACTGAGAAGTGCTCTAACACACATTCGTTTTACTTCATCCATGTGCACGTTCACCATGGCTGGCTAGATGTTAAATAAAAGATGAACCTGTTTCCAAAGTGAAACTCTCATACGGCTGCCCAGCTGTATGATCCCTGACCCCCTCATAACTACATTTATAAATTCCTACTGATGGATGCTGACAAAACAAACAAACAAACAACAAAGTGAAACAAAAGAGAACAAACTAAACTAGGTCACTAGCATCTTATGCAGTAATCCTGGTTCACTGCATCCCGACGTGAGCATGTGCTGTATATGTTTTGCCGCCAGAGAGGTCATGATATCCTCTGATGGCACACTCGATTAACCCCTGCTGAGGACACGGCAGTCACTGAGTTTGTTTCACTGAGCATGGGATTTAGAAGTCAGCTTTCACGTAATGGAACAACGCTGCCACGCTCCACTCAAACATTTATGTTACACAAATGTGCTGCTAAAACATCAGCACTCCGTTTTAATATGCTACAACCAGGACCAAGCCTAGCACAGAAAGGATGAAGGAATATTAGAAATGAGGATTTACCTGATGTTTAAAAACCAGCTGTTCTTGTTGTGTGTTGTCCCTTTAATGTCCAAAATGATAAATATTATATATATTTTAGAGGATGTATTTAAACTATTCCAAAGTATTTCTGCCAAACTCATGTGATATCTCCAGATCTCACTTGATCTGTTAGCACTTTGAGTTAAACCATGTCTGTAATGATTAGCTGTGTCTGAATCGACTCCAAAGGTTAATGACTTATAGATGAACATCCAGTACTGAATTTATTAGTTTATTTATAATTAGTTTTGGTAGTTTATCAGATATTTTGCTAACTCACACTCTCTCTCTCTCTCTCTCTCTCACACACACACACACACACACACACACACACACACACACACACACACACACACACACACACACACACACACACACACAGGCAAAAACACTGTCACCACCTTTCACCTTCCTAAGGCGGGCGATAATTGTGCAACAGTGATGCTGTTAGACTGTTACTACCACAAGAACTTTTCAGTGATCTATAATCTTATTTTATTTGTGTGAAACAGTTTTTTGTTTTAAAAATATAAATAACCATAGACTACTGCCACTGGTTGATGTTATTCTATTGGTCAATGGCTGTAAACCATCTGAACGTAAGGCTGATATATCTGTGTATCCATATATAGCTGGATATTTTAGAAAATAAATACTGACTGGCTGTGAACCCACGGTGGGAAGGAGGAGGTTTGTGTTGAGACTGGCCTTGTACTGTATAGAAACCTCCCATCATCCCCAAAATAAAACCAATCCAATTCTCACATGAATAGAAATCCCCAAAGAAGTCCATAAGTTGAGCAAGGTTACATTAAGAATCAGGTAACCTCTCAAAAGAATGGGCTGCTTTAACTGGCGGCTGAGACGCGTGATCAGACACAAGATAAGGGCTTCCCAGACAGGGGAGCCTGTGAATGGATGACTCTGAAAAGCTTGGCCTTGTGTTTCAGCGGTGAGGTAGACGACGCTCAGACGACGGCTGTCCCTGGTGTGTCGTATGTCCTCCCGCTGGCACTGTCTCCGTGGCACAGAGGGAGGAAACTCTTTTCATCTCAGCAGACCAGAGGAGCCACGCAGCATCTGAAGTGAGGGAGAAGTGGCAGGGCCCTCAGACGAGCTCTCTGAAACACCCACGCTCGGAGCGAGCACAGAGGCCATGTTCACCGGACTAAAACCGTGTTTGAACCATTCAGCTTTACTAAAACAAGCGTTTCAAAACAAATGGGATTAAGCTAAGTTTACATTCTGATGGGGTTTATAAGCCTGATTAAATAGCAGCTCTCCGATTTACAGTACCCCCCCCCCCCCCCCCCCCCCCCCCCC
>SSNR01000004.1:440036-476730 GCA_006937965.1 Callopanchax toddi
ACCCCCCCCCCCCCCCCCACACACACACACACACACACACATGTGCTTTTACACGATCAGTTCTAAACAATGTTATATTTACATCTCATGAGGACGTGTTTGTATTTTCTATACTTGTATATTTGAGTGTGTTGTTCTTATTTGAGCAGATCAATTAAAACAAACCAGCATGTATTCCCACTCCTCCCCTCATAAACTGCTGCAGTAATTACAATATTACAACACCCAAAAAAAATCATGCCCAATCTTCAGCAAGCTGCTACCAGTGGAAACGAGAGACGAGGCTGCAAAGTGGCTGCTAGACATTAAAATTTAATTCAAAACAGTCCACTGAATCAGACACTCCCAGATAGTCGGGTCACCTACAGCTGACATTAGCAAACACAGATCGGTGTTTTTGTTGTGTCACCTGTCATATGAATGAGGATGTGAAGGCTTGGAGGAGAGGGAAGGACAAAGGAAGACAAAACTCAGACATTTGGGAGTGAAGTGAGAGGATGACTGATGATGATGACAGGCTGTGCTGTTTCAATATTCCTCCCCGCTGACACCACGTAGACACACACCTCTCCACACACTCCCTCCTCACCTTCGCAACACTTAGCACCTGCACCGTTCTGAAAAATCTTTCTCTCAGAACAGGCAAGGAGAGTCTCTCTGTGTGACAGGTGCAAAGGAAGTGGGGGGAAGGAAAAAAGAAAAGGAAAAAAAAACAAAAGGCAGAACTCCTCTCACTTATGACAACATTTGTTTTGTGTGTAATTTGCTCTGACAGTGATCTGCGGCTGTCTTGAGAGTCTGCTTAAAAAAAAGAAAATCTGACATCCGCCAGGGGTTGGACCAAAGAGGGAGGGGGACTCCTGACAGATACATTTGTATGATCAAAAAATCTGTTTAGCAAGAACATCTCTGCCAAATGTCCATTACACAGATTAATGTCATGTGAGTGGATCAGCTGGACACCCAAATATGAGCCAGAGACAGAGAAAAATGACTGTCGTGCACAGACTGGGAACAATGGCGCCTCATTTATAAAGGAAACTTGATCCAGCTCTGGGAGGCTTGAGACGTCTGACTGTTGAATTGTGATTTTTCTGTCCCTTGTGTGTTTGGGTGTCTACTGTGTCCATCAGCACGGACAAACAGGTTTCAGCCTGGCGATATCTCGGCGCACGAATGGCACCGTACGCCTGCCAGCATGAGTAAGTGTGGAGCTCCAGGGTTACGTGTGCTGAAAAACAATTGGGAGTCATTGGGGTCATTATCACGACACTAATTCGGGCGTCCAGCTCAAGACGTCCATAGAGGTTTCAGTGTGTAGTCTATGTCTTCACTGTGGGCGCTTATTGTTTCTTTTACGTGGGTGTGTTTGTGTTTGGTGTCTGAATGTCTGAGACGCAGGTGTTGTTAGCCAGTTTGCCCTCGTCCTCCTCATCACACACACCCATACGCATGCACGAATGCATGCATGCGCACGCACGCACACACACACACACTTTCCCCCCTTACCTCTACAACTGCAGCCTCATCCACTGGGAGACCAGTCGGTGGTGCCACTCATGTGTTAACATCGCCATAGCAACCCCACTCTTCCCCTTGCCCACCACGCGCCACACTCTCTTACACACACACTCACTCACTCACACACGCACACAGTAGAGCTTTCTGCCCACACCCATCAAACCTCAAGACACACACTGAATTCCTTTAACCGCATCCAGCGTGGGACAAATTTTAAAGTCCACTCGAGGTTCAAGCCTCTGTCAGGAAACTTTGGGTCAAGTCTCCAAGAACCAGTAAACCCCCTCCTCTTTTTTACCTTCATAATCTCATTGTAGAGATCGCTGCTGCTTTGTTTGACAGGGCCTGATGTGAGAAATATCACAGCTGAACAAGTGACAAATGACCGTCTGTGTGTGTTATAGTCGTGTCAGATCTGAGGCCTGGAGGTTGAGGCGGTACGGCGTGTACCTGCTGCACTTCGCCTGACTCTCTGAGCTTCTTTGTCGGACGGCCTTGTTTTTGTGTTAATGTGAACGCTCACTGTTGACGTCTTACATCGTTCTAATCCTCTTGTCTGCAGAGGAACAGACAAATGAACCATAGTACGTATTTTAAAAATCAGACTTGCGTCCTTTTGCATCACATTTGTGAATAACGACTTCACTCCTTTAGTCAGGACTAAAGGCATTCATTTTCAAATTTAAGACGAAAAGGAATAAAGATGGCGGCATATGGCGCATTGTACTGTCCACCTTAAAATGGCTGACATTACTGCCTCTTCAAACCGCCAAAGCCTGGCAAATACCAGCTCCTGCTGACCAAACCTTTCTTGTATGGGACAGAGAAAAGAGGCAGGGGCTCCCCCCCACCACCACCAGCCCTGAGGCTTTTTTCAGCGAACGGACGGTTCTTTTGGTTGGAACTGTGCAAACATGCTGGTTTAGTGAGGCTTTTGAGCAGGCTGGGCTTCGGTACGGCATTGGTTCGACGACAAAAGCAACACCGAAAAGGATGAAAGACCCAAAATAAAAAGTGAACCTGTGTAGAACGCCACCCTTTCAGGCAGGAAAAATGGGACTTTAATGTCTTTTCGGAAAATTTTACGTGAGGATCATGAAGTATGCCGCTGACATAAAAGCTTGTTTGTATGAAAACAGCTTGAGAATAGATTCTGTTGGCATACGATTGTTGATTTTTTTCCTCTGAACTCATGGAATGTTATACACTCCATGTTGGCTAAATCTGCAAATCATGACCATATGACCCTCTGTATTCTCTGGCACAGGACTCATTTAGAGCTGTAGGAGGCACAAAAAAACACAACATCTACTGCAGATTTTGCTGCAAACAGTCAGAACAACAAATCCTGAGAAGTACAGTATTGGAGGTATATGCTGTTCGGAGGGGAGTGGGCACTCTTGGCCCACTACATTGTGTGTCTGTGTACAAACACTCAGCTGTGGCCATAACAAAAACTATGAGCTGTGCCTAATTGCAGGGAGTGCGGGATGAAAGGCAATATGCCTGGCCTCATTAGAGCAGTTCCGAGAAGGGAGATGGAAGACTGTTCCCAGGGATCCACAAAAGGGAATTGACATTCCCCCAGTGTGAGCGTCCTGCCGGAGTGAAAACCTCCACACACACTGAACTCACCGGGCCGGGCTGGCTGAGCACGGTCTGCCGGAGCTGCACAGCAAGAGCTCGTTTCTCTTTGTTTTGCTGGCCACCATGCACGCCTGCAAATTAACTATCGGAGTGAAGAAAATGCCCACTGAAGACTGAACCACACTCCACAGTGTGGGGGCCGAATACTTTCTCAGGAGTTGCACAGTCACTTCTTTGACCTACATTGTGTATGTGTATATTTATATATATCACAAGATTACAGGGTTAAGTCATTTAGATCAATTCCCAAAATGATTCTGAGTGATTTGTGCTTATTTAGCCTGCTGCTTGAATCATTTGGGGTTGCATTTTGGACACTGGAACCACACATGATTCACAGAGGCCACATTAGTCAGCAGCACACAGGTCCATCCCCTGAAGGCAGAGGGAGCCACATGGCACTCAGAGCTGGGTCAATATTTATGCACAGTTACAGAACGTGACTTACTGGAACGCATATTTTCTAATCCAGTACCTGACTGGTCATCCACAGTGACAGAATATCTGCAGCTCCCTTTAATGCGCTGAAAAACATGTTTGAGTGGAGAGCAGCAGCACATGTTGGCATGGAGGAAGAGAAGGAAATTAAAAAGCAAATACATTCTGTGCATCTAGATCCCTTCCTTGTGACTGGAATAACATTTTAAAAACACTCAGTTTGAACGTCTGTCAAAGCGTTTGAGTCTGAGCTGGTTTCTAGAGCGCGGCGTTTAAAAGTGTTTCACAACTACAAGCTCTCGCAGCTTAGTGGAGAAACACAGCGCGTTGTGCAATAAAATAAGCAGATACGCCACATAGTAGCTATTGCGCGACAGGAGCGCAAATTCAGCCAAACCAACTGGAGGATCCGCTGCTGAAACTCCAACAAACTGACGAGTTAACCCGTTTGGCTCCGTCCTCCGGGCTGTGGGGCAGCACACCGCCCCGGAGCCGCTCCATATAACCTTAGTTTATATTCCCCAAAATCCTCCACCCCCTCCTCCTCCTCCACCTACTGTCGCCATTTTATACATTGGCGACTTCGTATCAGCTGCCTTCCCACAGCAGCGCCAGATGAAAATTCAATAGATTCAATGGCGATTTATAATATCAGTAAACAAGTTTGGAGATCGTAGCGCGGTGAGGCGGATTCTGGTGGGGGAGAGTGGACGAGTCCTTACCTCAGCGGCGACGGCGGGGGGAAATGGAATCCGACATTAATATAGAAATGAATTATTTTGGATCAGCTCCGATCGCGTCGCTTTTGAACAGAAGAGGAGTCCAGAAAAAAGAAGGGGGTGGCAGCTCTCCTCAAGTGAACCCGGTGAACTGGTGTGAACCCGTCAGTGTCCACGGCAAGGTACATTACATTACATTACCTCTCCACCTCTCCGCTACACTGTACGGAGACGGCAAAAACAACTACGGTCGGCTGTGCTGGACGAGGGAGCTCCAAAAAAATTATAGCGAGTGTATTTCCTATGAACACGTGATACGGAGCGTCATCCAAAATCCAAAAGCCCTTTCATCTAAAATTTTGGAGAGGGGCGGGGAGGAGATGGGGATGGAGGCCTGTGTGTGTGTGTGTGTGTGTGTGTGTGTGTGTGTGTGTGTGTGTGTGTGTGTGTGTGTGTGGTGTGTGTGTGTGTGTGTGTGTGTGTGTGTGTGTGTGTGTGTGTGTGTGTGTGTGAATAGAGGCGGAGGAGGGTGTGCTGAGCGCTCTGCACATTTTGGTGTATCTGTGCGTTACACCGCGCCGCAGAGCAAATGTTTAAATTTGGAATCTGATTGGAGTTTCACCGAGTTCCAGCACCTGAAACTCTTACTTTTATCACATGCTTTATCAGCAGATGGCAACAGATGAAAAAAACACCCACTTACAGTCTGCTATTTATGTGAACCTGATCATTTAAAGCTTAGAAACCCGCCGGCTTAAAATAAACATTTGCGCACACGCGTAATTATTGTGGAACACTTTACGCATCTGCTCCCAAAACCGTAGTTTAAACATATGAGGAGCTTATTTTTTAATCAAATGACCTGTGTTGTACTAATGATGAAAAATGCACATTTTAAGGGCTGCGGCCCTCGTGACCTTTGTTGGCCTTCTGTGCGTAAAAGCGTTCAGAGCGAAGCGCGCAAGCTCCAAACGGACAAGAAAACGCGCATTAGAGGGGGAATGCTAAAATATAAACATATGAGGATTTAATTATTTATTTCAAGCACAACCTATCATGTTTTTAATATAGTGATTTTTACATTATTTACAGTGACATCAGGAAGTCGAGGTGTGCACCTGAAGCTCGTGTAACAGGTGGGCGGACTACATTCAGAAGCACATGCACCATAACACTATGCCTCTTGTATTTACTGTCATTTTCTTCTGCTGGTTTCAGTTGCAAAATGAATAATAAAATATTGTGAGATTATTATGTGAAGGATGAATCATCAGCCATTAAAACAAAAGACCCTGAGCTAACTTGTGCCCAGCCTGGTGTAGGAGACATTTAATTACTCAGTTCATATTAAAAATGTTTGATTTCTTTGTGCTTTGATGGATGGGTTGAATATTTGGTGCACCGATTCCTTGCAAGAATGCATGTGTCTGAATTTGATTCTGTTTAACTCCAAATTAACCGCATCACTAACAACCTGTACATGATTGTCAATCATAGTATAGCCCTCCTCCTCTATTAAAAAGATGAAAATGCTTCAGCTTGTTTGAATTGTTTAGCATGCCTGTCATAGAGCTCATTAAGGAAAAAAAATTAATAAAACATGTGATCTACATGTTTATGTCAGAATTAGATTTCATCCATAAACAAAATCACATTTCAACATTTATTGTGTCTTTTTCATTTATATTTCAGTCATTTTGTTGGATGGAAGCTGTAAAATCATCAGTCTGACCTCACTATAGGCCTTTCTTTATATTTAATTTAAAATAACCTAAATACATACTGAGTTAATGTTAACCAGAAAGCCAAAACGTGTATTATCCTAAATACTGTCACGTTTTGATCTGAAAGAACTGTTCTGGTCTTTATTGTTTAATTTGTTTATACTGTGTTTAAAATGTTCTTCTAAGCTCCCCCTGAGTCTTTCACAATAAGACGCAGGAACTCAAATGAGTTTTTGTTGAACTAACTTGATCTTTGATGAGTTCGATTCCTCGTTTGTCTAACTGGAACAGCAGAGAGAGAAAACGGGCGGGATTTTGCTCTCCGTCTTCATTTATCTGAGCGGAAAGAGCTCCCTGAACTGTAACCGGATCAGAGCAAGAGAGGAGGGGTTATGGGGTTTGTTTGCCTCCAAATGAGCCAATGACAGCCAGGCCAAATTTGACTGACATCGTGACTCCACAAATCCAGAGCCCGCAATCCAGTTCGACTATTGTTGAACAGCCAATAGGAAAACAGGACGGACCGGAACTGAGGGAAACGACTGAATACAAATTTTTCGTTTTGCAGGTGGAAACGTTACCTGCCTGCTGCGGTAGAAGGAAGTTAGAAGTTTCTGTAATGGCTCTGTCGCAGAGCTTAGAGGACTCACCCTTGAGACTCGGTCCGAGGCAGACCGGAACCGGCGGGCTGAACCCGCAGGAGGTGTACAACGAGAGGCACCGGCTGGCCCTGGAGGAGCTGCTGTCCGGAGGAACAGACGGATTTCTGGACTTTCTCAGGAGAGAGAAGATTCCGAACTTTCTGTCGGACGATGAAATCCAGCGGGTCAGGAGTGCCGCTGTCCCCCCGCGGTGCGCCTCCCTCCACTGGGAGGACCAGCCGCTGGAACAGTCGCTCAGTTCCCAGGACTGCTCGTCGGTCACTTATTTCCCCGAGGTGTCGGACGTGGAGCCGCCGCTGCTGGAGAACGGCTGGCCCGCCTTCACCGCGGGGTCGTACCGGGGAGTGACCCGGGCCGTGGCGTACTTCCAGCCCAGCTACGGAGAAAGTATCTACAGCTGCAAGGAGGCGGCGAGGCGCCTGATCAAAAGTGCCAGAGAGGTACAGGGTTCATGGGTTCAATGCTTGAACTTGGTGTTTTCAAGTTATTTTTTTAAATGCTTGAATTTTTAATAAAGTGCTTGAAAGTAGTCTAAAACCAAAAATGCACTGGTGGTCGGAATCGGCCAGTTTTCAACATTAATATGAAACTCAAAGATCAGATTTTTGGGGGGCTTGTGAACTCTGCAGAATCATAATTTTCAAGTTAATCAAAGGAAAAAATATAGTTCTGTTAATAGAACACAACCCACTAACTCACACATTAAATACACAAGATCCTCAAAAACTCACTTAGCTGGTTTAGTTTAGTGTCAGTTTTTTATGTACAGTATGTCTCACAGATTCATGGGAGGACCAACAGGCCTGAAGGCTACAGTGGATTTAATGCTCTGAATAGGTTTATTAGTCAGGACACACAATGAGCTCTGAGAAAATCTTTTTTTCTTTTAGTTCTGAGAAAACTAAACTCTAAATCTATGTATATTTCTAAAAATAGCCTTCAGATGTTTTTTATTCATATGTAGTAGTGCTGCAAACTATATTATTATTATACTGATATATTAACATGTGGGAAATCTATATCACAGAGGTTCAATAAATCAGAGAATCAAGCTACATGTAAAAAATGTATATATCAGGGAATCGGATGGACCCCAAATTGTCCACATGGAGCTTGTTGTGAGCATTGTGTTGACATAACGTGGATTTATTGCAACACTTATGGGTATTAGGGAAACATAAAATAATGTTGCAATTGCATGTTTTTAATATTGTGCAGCCTTAATAAATAAATACTTTATTGATCCCCTGAAGGAAATTATGTCACTGCAGCAGATGTACTGTGCCAAAAGGCTGAAGTCAAATACGTAATTTTTAAATAAGAGAAACAGAATCTACAAAAACAAAATAAGGGATAAGATGCTGAGTCTATAGGAGGGACCTCAGAACCTAGAATAATCTAAAGCATCTGTAAACCTAAACAGTAATGTTGTTAAAATAGTAAACAGAGGGACTGTTTTGAACAAAAGATGCTAATAAATGGGAGAATGTGCAAACTGGCATATTTGCTGTTGTTCTATACAGATGTGCAGGCAGTGGCTCATTCACCCTTTATGCTGATCAGATGAAATCTCAGACTAATTAGGTTGACTTCTTTAAATTTAAAACCAGCAAGCTTCTGAGGAAATCAGGGTTTCTGTCAAACTTCTGGTTTTGAGAAGAGAAGGGAAGATTCCAGCATAAAGATTTTCGGCTGCTCCAGCACCACCTCAGGCTTGTGTAGATAGAACCTGCGTACCAGATGTGCCTTGACTTGTTTTGCTCCTCTACAAGTAACTTTGCATTCCCGCTCATCAAAAATCACTAAACACACGTCTTCTTGTTGATTTACAGCTCAAAATTGGCATGTAAAAGAAAATCTATTGAAACCACAATAAAATATTCCTATTCTAAACCAACCATAAGGTTTTTAATTCCTCTGTAATGTGAAACGTTGCACACAGTCTTAAGTGAACATAATGTTCACACACTCACTGGCCAGCTCAAAGGAGAAGCCTTCATCTCTGCTTCCTACAAAGAAGCGTCCATGCAGTATTATCCAAAAAAGGCAAAGTACTCCTGACAAAGTGGCATGTGAATGACGCCAGCTTGAAGCAGTGAATCTAAGTACACCCATGCCTAATCCTCTACATGCAACCCTAAGCACAGCATGTGAAATTCCTTTCCTCCCTGTGAGAAAGAGAAATATCTCAGTGCACAAAAAAAAGAAATGCTTAGAACGGAGGAAAACCCTACAGCGCACCTACTCTTCTCCTGTATAAGTCATTTGTTTGCTGACCAAGCATCACGGCTGATTGCCATGGTAACAGACCACAGTCAATAGAAAGCTCATCAGCACACGCATTACTGGGAGTGTGTGACAGAGATTCGCAGCTCTGTTTGAATAAGGCCTTGTGTTTGATAATAATGAAAACACAATCATGTGCTGCATCTGTGAGAGCACGACTGCAGGCCGAACAGGAATTTTATTATACTACCTCTGTAATTTTCCACTGCAGGTGATTGCCATAGTGACGGACTCCCTCACAGACCTGGATATCTTTAAAGATCTTCAGGAGGCATGCTCCCTCCGCAAAGTCCCCATCTATATTCTGCTCGACCAATCGTGTGCTCCCGCTTTCCTCAAGATGTGCAGAAATGTTGGTGTTTGCCTGGATGATCTTCGGGTATGTGGCTGGTTTGCTTAAGCTGGGTGTGGCTTTGTAGGAACAACGTGTGAACATCAGATGGCGTCAATAAAACTAAATATGCATTTAATCCTTCTAGCAAATGAGAGTGCGAACCATAACTGGTACGACTTACTACACAAGATCTGGAGCGAGAATTACTGGGAAAGTTCATGAGCGGTTCATGCTGATCGATGGAAACCGAGTGGCTACAGGTTCCTACAGGTAAGAGCTGCCAGTCTGTAGGTGACACATCATTCTTGCAGCGTCATTTTGAGTCTTTCTCCTGTTCCAGGTTCAACTGGACTGATGGAAAGCTGAACAGCAGCAACCTGATTGAGCTCTCGGGTCAGATCACAGAGAAGTTCGATGAGGAGTTCCGCATCCTCTATGCCCAGTCTCTGGCCATAAACACTCATGGACCACCAAGCGTTCGTAGCAGTGGCATCTTTGAGAACATCATTGTCAAACACTCAATTACATCCTCCCCTCACGTGGTTAAAGAGAAGCTCGCTGGTCCAGTTTGCGTGACGAGCACGCCCAGCCGTAAACCTCTGGTGCTAGCATTTGAGCCCCAGTGTGAGCCCTCATCTCTAGATCATAAAGGCGGCCTGGCTTCTGACTCCTCCACCATAGATGGGATGGAGCAGAAGCAAATCCAGGAGGAGATCCTGGCTGGGTGCATGGCTCAGCGACTGGAGAAACAGCCCGTCTCCTCCCACGCTTCAACTCAGACCAGCCATTCAGTGATGGACAGTGACACCCAGACTGACCTCCAGCTCGGGCAGCATCTCAGCCTTGTTCCACCAGCGAACACAGAGCCAGTCCAGGACACATCTCCATCCTTTCCCCCATCCAGGAAGGCCTTTGCCCTCCAGGTGGCTCCAAACAACACCTTAAAGGACACCTTTCACAAACTGAACAAAGAGCGCCAGTACCACTACTCGGCCATTCGCTCCAAGCTGGAACACATGGTGACTTCGCTGTCTGAGAGGCGGGAACTAGCAGATGTCACCAACATAACTCAGGGGCTTGGTGCTCGCAGCAGACAGAGGATACACAAAGACTCTGAACTGAGTCCCAGACCGCCTGATGAAAATGCAGGCATGGGCACATGGCCAAGAGCCAGATGTGTACACTAGTCTGTCTTCAGGGATCATAGAGCTGGAGGGTAATGGGTAAAGAGCTGTTTCTTTGTTCTACATAAATATTTTAGGCTTATGCAGTAGAACTAGTGAGATAATCTCTCTAATTTCCACTAGTACTCACATTTTTTCCTTTTCATCTTGTTTTTTTGCTGTGCCTTCATGTTTTCTGGTGATGGGATAACAGAGTTGCAACTGATACTAACATGCAGTAAATGTAACTGAAGACGGTGCAATAATGATTTTTATTTGAACATGTCAGAATAATGTTATGATCCTGGGTTATTAGGGGTGAATCTAATCTGCTGTAGCAACAGTGAAAATGAGCTGAAGAGCGGTTCTAACGTGGCTGCTGTAACTACATCCAAAGGTCATTCTGGAGAGCTGCTGCCTCTCACTGTGCCTTGAAAATAAAACAATATTTTGAAATACTTTGTTTTCACATTTCCCTTGAGTTCCAATTTATCCTCATTCTAGTTTAAATAGCAGTTACATTCTCAAGAGGAAGAGCACAGAAAATATTTGCTCAAAGGACTCACAAAGGAAGGCGATGATGCCAACGTAACTTCACAAAGAGAAGGAGCACCTGCGCTGCAGGGTCTTCAAGCAATTAGCGGAGAGACTGCATCTGTGATGTTGGCACCTCTGCTGATTGTGTCGCCAATCACTCCTCGTCCAGGGTGAATCTGAAGAAAGCTTTTGTCACAGATTACAACAAACGCTAAATACACACACAGATGGGATTTTAAAACAACTACACTTGCTGTTAGATTACACATTTACAACCAATATAAATGTTTCTTCTAGGGATCAATTTAAGCAAATAGTCAGATGCAGGTTCAATGATTTATAAACTGTTCTTAAACATTGTGTTCATTGAGTGAACCAAGAACATTAAAAAATTTCTGTAAATACCAAAACAAGTCGATGCCTTCAGTCTGCTGAAAATGAGCTAAACGTGTTCTGGGTCCTAAATGTGTCAGGCAGTCAGATTTATGTGGTTAATGTTTAACTACTACAGTAAGGAAACCATAACAAGATGTACAGAAAATGTTCTTCACCACAGATTCACATCATAATGGGAATGGAGTGTTTACCCAACACACTGCTGCTGAAATAAATACAAAATGTTCAGAAAGAATCACGAAAGGAAAAGCCAAGAAGGTGGGAGTTCATTTCATGTTTTACATTCTTTCTTACACATTTAGAGTAAAAACATGAATCACTGGACCACCAACTGATACCTGAATCCCTCTTTTTAGTGTTAGTGATTTTTTAAAAAAATCATACACCTTGTGTGACATTTAAATTAAACACTGCATTATTTAAAATTTGACACCGTATTTGTTAAACTACAGTACTATAATAAAAAGATCCGCTTTTTTCTTCTTTAATGTTCACTTCCAGCTGGTAAAATTATAACTACATTTGAATTTTTGTTGATTTCATGAAATAATATTAAATGGAATAAAGTAACCCAGTTTTTGACTATTGTCTGTTACTGCCAGTCTTCAAGGTAAAGTCCATTTAAACGTGTTTGGTCTTTTCCAGACATTTTTAAGGATATATTGCCTCTTTATTATCATCTTCAGAACAAAAACTATTAGATTTTTAAAAATATGTAGGAAAGACAGGACAATACTGAAGCTAAACAGATCATAACATAAACTAAAATATTTCTGACAAAATTTTAAAGGATGCCAGATCAACTACAGCCCGCTCTGTGCTAAGAAAAGATCTCTTTGTTTGAATGTATCAGTATGAGAAATGTAAACAGAACAATAATCAAAAGAAATGTTAAAGCTGCTGTCAGTGGTTCATTAAGGTCACCATGTGTAACCTCAATTACCATGACAATTACCACGAGTTGCCATGGTAACCTTAATTACTCTGTTAATTAGGGAAGCACACCTGTGCGTCTCTCTCCCTGACAGCAAAAACCTAATGAGGGTCAGACAGGAACACAGACAAAAGTAAAAGTCTTATTAGGAAAAATACAGTGTTGGACATAGTCTCCAGTTTTGAAGAGTCTTTTGAGCAAACATTTGATGGAAACTTGGATGTGAACACTGAGGGGGTCTGAGAGAAAACAACAGTATGTCCTAAAGAGGTGAGAGAGTGGAGGAATAGACACTTTGATGTGTGATTTATCTCTGTACTGAAAAGTTGGAGTAAGAAGAATTTGCAAAAGATCAAAACATAGATGGTTCAAAAAGGAGTGTGACTGACTAATAACTAATAAACTGTGATTGACGGTGAAGTCAACCAGAGCTAACAGGGCAGTTGATTTTTTACCTGTTTAACCAGCGTTGTTTAGAAGAACATTTCTCGTAGTATTTTTTTGTTTGTTTTGCTATCACAAGTCATAGAACACTGTTCCTGATTAAACGGCATGTTCTAATAAATATTTTTTCTGTTTCATTCAAAGTTGCGGGACCAGAAAATGAACAAAATCTGTGACAGAATGACACACTGTGTCATTCATGTGTAAATTCATCAATTTATCAAATGATTGTCTGTCAGTCGTGACAATAATCCTGTAATGTATACAAAGAAAATACCACTGATTGGAGTCAAAGTCTCCAACACTTTAAGCACATTTGGGTGATTAATGTTACCAGCAGCAAAACGCACTCTAAGTTTCTTTACGCTGATTTACTCTTTAAATCACCTGTTTCAGTTAATGGCTTTTGCTAATATCAGTTAATTAATTGATTAGTTAATTGCAAGTTAGAAGTACCGTAATTACTACAGTTTGACTCTGCAAGAAAAGCTGCTTCCATGAGCTCAGTTCTCAGATAAACTGAATGAAATGCTGCAGGAAGGCAACATTACAACAACAAAAATAAACGTAACAAATGAATTTCCCACAAACATCAGTGCTACAAATGTTTTCTATAAACAACAGCCACATTACAGAAACACCAAACTGCCTTCAAACTATTACACAGCAATAAGGTAAGAACAGCAGGGCACCTCGGCGCAGGCAAACACATCAAAAGCCTCTGCATTCATTATGTAAAATGGCACAGCTGAGGGGAATTGATCCACAAATAAACACAATGATGGTAATATGTGAGAGAATGGTATTTGATTTTAATTGGCTGCTGCAAAGCAACCACTGTCTGTAATCAGGGAAGCAGTGGGCGATCAGAAACAACAGCCTGCACCCACGGCATTAGACTCAGCTCACTGGGAGACACCAGCATATTCCACCTCAGGAGGGACGATTAAAAAAACTAAATCTGTTATCTGCTTTGTTTTCTTTAATTAAATGTTTTTTTTAGCTAATGCACTGAGGCTTCACTTGAGAGGAGCTGCAACACTAGCTAGACTCAGCCACCAGAGAGAGCTCTGTCCTCAGACAAAACTACATCAGGCTGGAAGTCCTCCCACAGAAAACACTCTAAATGTGGCTAAAACTCACTTTCTGCCACAGCAGGTTTTATTTTGGTTGAATTATCCTGATAGATCCTCGGTTTTAGCATGCAGGGCTATTAAGCTAGTTGGTTAAAGTGGTAAACTTTCAGGTTTAAATGTGCTGTCATCACTGGATCGTGTCAGGCGGTGGTGGTAAATCTGCAGGTATAATGTCATATTACACACATTTGTTATGTTAAACTCCTGTTCTGTTTCTCAGCTTGTTGTGTGTGATCACAAATTAAAAAGAGAAAATAAAACAGCTGTATGTAATGATTTTAGTTGATTCTGCTGATTCCATGTTTGAGTGTTCATCTTTATTAGGTAATGTATTTTGGAAATCGTATGGTTTGTTTTTATATTTTGAGAATAAAAAAGCAGATTTGAAAGCTGTAGTACCGGACAGAAACAATCAGACATCGCACAACTCGTCATTTGATTCATACCTACCTATTATTGTGTGTGTTTGCACATTGTGATGCACCAACTGTAGTCATTTTTGTGTAAATGTTATTCCCTCGCAATATAAACTAAACATAGGTGTCAAGCTTTCTGATTTGGGTTTGGGGAAGTGCCACACATCAGATCTGGCCTCTGGACTCAGATGGATCACCCAGCGCTGAACATAAACCTTTTAATTACAGCAAAACATTGCTGATGAGTTTGAGGCTTGATTACTTGGCCTTCATTAGTCAGTCTGTTAGCCATAGTGACTCCCAGAGGTGCAGTTTGGCATCTCTAAACATCACCAGACTCTGTGTTAAGCAATTACATTGACCCTAAAATACACCCAAACAGGTGTGCACGCACACTGACACACACAGCGTGATGTTCGTGCACTCTCGCCTTTTTATCAGCCTGAACGAGCTGAATGTAGGAATTTCAGTCTGTTCTTTAATTTGGAGAAAGAACCTGACTAAAAGAAAACACTGATAAAATGTGCTGAGTCCCACTCTTCAACTCTGCCCGTCCTGATGACTGCGTGTTTGCTGGGCCTTCTCGGCGTTGTTTTGCACGAGGGTGGCTGGCGGTTGTCACTGCGGAGAGGAGGGAGTGTTCTGCCTCAGGCCTCAGCACAGTGATAACGAACATTCAGCTCATTGGAAATGAAGTGTGTCTGCATTATGTGGTCAGGAGTTGGCCGTTGTTTGGGTGAGTGAATCAGACGCAGCGACATGCGTGGACGTTCAGTTTGCACAACACACAGTCACTTCCTGTGTTGTAACGCTGATTCGAGGCCGCGCTTGGGCTAATGCAGGTGGACGGTGTTGTTGTTGTTGATAGGTTTTCTGTGCTGAGCTGCAACGTTGAGCCTCAACACACTGTCCAGCAGCAGCCTTGGGGCTATTTTTAGATGAGTACAGCTGCTCCTTAGCACCCACCCTTAAACCAGCCATTCACCCTAGATTTATGACACAAGCTCATAAGAAACAGCTGTAGTGTCCTGCCACTTGGTTATCTGAGAAGTTGATTTTATCATTTTTCACGATGCCTTTACAGAGAAGCTGACTTTAGAATTAAGTGCAGTTATCAGTAAGTGGGATGCTTCTCACTGTTGGACGTTTTAACCACAAGTCTAGAGCGTCCGGTGCTGCAGCAGTGAGTCAGAGTCGAGTCACAGGACCACCTGAGTCCAACACAAGTTCAGCACTTGTGCTGAGCTGCTCCCCCACAACAGCATGTGTCTCTGCACGTTAGCTCAGCACACTGTCTAACGTCAGTGACAGTACTGCTTGTTTATCAGAGGAGAATACTTCCCGTTCCTGCAGAAAGTGGCCTGGTGAATGTTTGTATGTCCCTCATGGGACCGGAGAAAGGATTTCTGGGACTTTGTGTTTTGTACCAAAAACACAGATGTGTCCTTTTGTTAGTTTTCCCTGACACTGTGTCTAAAACTATCACACGCTTAAGGCAAATGTCAGAGCATGTGTGTGAGTTGGTGTGGAGTTTGCACTAAACAAACTCATCCTTTAGCCACAAAGTAGCAGAAAAACTTAAGTTTAGCTTATCTCTATCAGTCTGTTGTCTGCATTATTTAAAAGGACACCTTATCAGCGAGGGGCGGCTTGTGTTAGCCTCCTCTGTGTGCACAACACAATAATGTTCTGTGCTGCTCCACATTAGTTGTGGTGTCTATTACAGCAGCTCTCTATCCATGTATTGATGTATGTCCTCCATCGATCCCAGCAATGATTTGCCATGCAATCCATTACCCATCTGTCTGCTTCAGCTGGCTCTTAAATGATCCATCAGCTGGAGCTATTAACGGGAGTAGTGGTGAAGTCCAAAGGTTGGTGATAGGCTGCACTGAAGGGTGCTTTACGAGTGTGTGTTTGAGGAATGGTCACATGTGCTGCTGAAAGCATGCTACACAGACTTACAAAGTTTAAAGAACAAAAAGTACTGGATTAACAGTAACAGATCGTCATGCAACAAAGTAATTGGCACTCAACTGCAGTACATCTGTACCACAAAGTATCAAAAATAGTTTTAATGTAAGAATTGTTGGAAAAAACACATCATTAACCACTGGACGGATTTTAATGAAACTCTCAGAACCCAAGAAATGAAAGAACATCAACAACAACTGATTAACTTTTGGAGTCAACATCATAATGGCCGACGCAGCTAATTGACATTAGAAAACACAACAAATGGCTTAAACTCAGTGAATTTAAAAAGAAAATTTGGTGTGTTAGAACCTAAAAGTCACATCCTCCAAGCGCTAACACATCACTCGTACTGTTGTTTTCAAAATTTGATAATAACAGCTTTTATCAACAGGTGGTGGGTGATAGTTTGTCCTTCAAAGAATTCTTGGCCTTTTGATATAGAATCATGTTTTTATTCTTTATAAATATGTTCATGTACTCTCATGAGTGAAACTATTAGTTAACAACATGACTGAGCAGTAAATGCAGTAAACATTACTGCAAAGGTCCAAGGTAGCACTAATTTAAATACTCATAATTCCTCAGGCAAAGGTGTGGAGGTAAATAAAGGCTATTAAAAGAATAAATGTTTAATAAAAATGGGGGATTTAAACCAGTATTTCACTGGGTTGTGACTGTATGCAAATGCAATTCGCGGGAAAGTTTCAGAGATGTCTGAAAATGTCGTAGGGCCTCACTGTGGTGTCGACAGAATTTAGAACAAAATCAAAACATTTCTACAACAGTAAATGTGTGCAGTACAGGGATCTGGTTCTGTCTGGACAAATGTGAGACCGTTTAGGGAGGGATTGGTGACCAAACTGAAATTAAAATGAAGCAAAATTCAGACATTTGAGATTAAATTGCAATAAGAAAATTGCCACGAGAGGTGCACAGCTGTCAAAATGTATTTGTAATTATGTCATATGCCCTACATAACCAAGATGTACATAAAGCCTGTTGCAAATGTCCTACCAACCAATTCAGTATGATTTCAATGGAAAATGTTCTCACAGTGTTGTTTCTCCAATTATTGCAACCCTGTGAGACACTTGTTTTTGGTTTTTGTCTCACTTCTATATACAAAACGTAATGTTTTCATATCTTTATGCATTTTATTTTTAAAACTATCTAATGAAATGGGCTTTATGCACCAATCTTCTCTCACTATGCATGTCAGCGAGCCCATTTCCATGCTGTTGTTTCATGGATCCTGGTTGCTAACCAGTCTGCAGAAGTCCCAACAAGACCTTCCATGTTAAAGAAAATGACATTTGTCAAAAATCCAGGCCTGTTCTAACTGCATGTGTGACAAGGGTTTATATATATTCACAAAACACCAAGTTCACTTAAAAATGCTTTGTCATCAAGCAAAAACTGGTTGTGTTTCTTCTGACATTTAAGATTTTTTCACCTGACCACAGCAAAATATATGTATAGAAAAAAATCCCTCACCTAAGACTCTGCTTTACAATTCAGGAAATGCATTTCAGGAGGATTATCTTTTCACACAAACAATAGTATGCTGAGATTTTTATTGTTTTTTTATGTTTATAGTTTTTTGAAATCGCGGCTTGGGCTTTCTGGGGCGATACTCAAATCTTCCTGTAAGAACACCCCACAAAGAAACAAAGAGTCTGCCGGATGAACGGTGATGTGGTTTGTGCTCAGTCGGGAGTGGGTTCAGATTGAGATGCAAGATGGATTCATATGTATTCATGAATTCAGTCAGAAAAGTCAAACGGAAGCAGTATGATAATCTGGCAGTAATTGCATTTTTTTTCTCTCCGACTGTTTTTGGGTGAGCCACATCCTGGAGAAAACAGCGATGAAGAGCGTGACACACGACGCTGAACGGAGGATACAGACAATCCACACCGGGGTCAAGTGGTGGTGATGCCAAATCCAATGGATTCCTGGCTATCATTTGTTCTTGGATGGCCACTAATATGTTTAATTAAGCAAGACAAAGTGCAAATAACTGAACTATTGACTGGCCTCCCCAAGTCACACTTATCTTTTAATCCAACGAGGGCAAAGAGGAAAAGTCACATCAGATTTGTTAAAGGGAGAAGAAATATAATCATCTCCTTGTATTTATGTGACAGTTTCATTTCATGTCTTGACCTGTTATTGTTGTAAACTACACGTTCTCTCCAATAGGCCTCAGGGATCATCCTCTTAACACTTTCATGAAAAAAAAAAGAACAGAAGCAAAAATTCCAAAGGACCATTTTTTTAAAACTGTCAACCCTTTTTCATTCATGTCAGTCTGCTGGATACATGTCAGCAGCCGTCTGAAAAGTGCTGACATCGCTGCCCTCCTGTCCGTTTGTGCGCTTCGGCTGCGTGAACTTGGATTTAGCTCAAGGGTATAGCCACCCTGCTAATGTGATGTAGCTCCAAGAAGGAAACAAATTGGCCTGACGTCTCATACACTGCCTTGTCTTGATTGTGTGATGGCTTCTGCTGCTAATGTGTTACGATGGGTAGACCTGCACGGGGAGGGAGACAGATGGATGTGTGTGTGTGTGTGTGTGTGTGTGAGAGAGAGAGAGAGAGAGGGAGATGGAGAAAGAGAGGGGAGGATGGGGGAAGGGGCTCAGTCTGCAAGATCAGCACAAGTGGAATTGCATTGATTCAGTTAACTGCAGAGTTGGAGCGTGATGTGGAATTCTGTTTATCAAGGGTGGAGTTTACACGCTCTGCTCCATTTTCATCTTATTTTCTCCACTGTATTCATAATCAGCCCCAGCTCTCTTACTTTAAGCAATAAAATATTAGATCCGCCTCATACGGATTGCTTAGCTCCACCTGGACTTACTGCACACATTACTTTCAATAAATTGAGCTGATTTCTTATGACTTTAACATCTTGGATTAAATGGCCCTGTAATGTGCTTTATTCTTCAACCTGACACAATGCAAAAAAGAAGAAAAAAGAAGAATTGCTGGCACTGCTCAGAAGAGATGGCACTAGTAGATACACACTGCAAACATCATCATAATTGGTATTAATCTTCAAGATCAGACGCAAACAAGCGACGTCGGGTTCTGTAAATCACCGGGAAATGTGCAGCCCGTTCCAAGTAAATACCAGCTCATATTTCATATTCAAACTGAAAGCCAGAAACGACATCTGCTGAATCTTAACAAACTGCTAAAATGCTGTATTGATTAAAAGGAACAAAGCTTAAAACTGTAGCTTTGAAACATGCTGGTAAGTGGTAGAAAATGTGTCAGGGTCTGTTTGATTTGTTATAATGAAATAAAGGGATTTTCTCATATGATAAATCTACTTTAGCTCAGATAATTGGGATATTTTTATAAGAAAAGCCTTAGTGCTGCCATAGTATCGGTTTAAAAGCCATCCAGGTGCCGCCTGCTCAGGTCCTTGGCTCTGAGGGGATATCTTAAATTAATGAGTCACTATTTTAAACATTCATTTAAAGTGGGCATGAGATGTATATTTTATTTTCTCCATTCCCCCCCACTCATTCCCTCTCCTCGTTTCTCCATCTATAGCTGTGGGGAATTTGTCTCTAAGGGTTTATCATGACTGCCTCATATTTCCCCCTCCTGGTTTGTCATTTTGCTGATCCTGACGCTTTTTCATATTTCAGTATTCTTATCATCCACTGGCAGTAAGATGATCCATTTCTCTTATTTCTCAGAAGTGTGACTCCAGCCTAAGTCAATATCTACAGAAGAAATTTGGCGAGAGAAGGCAGAGCTGCTAGTTAGTGGTGGTGGCGGCGTTGGTAGTGCTGGACATTTTTTTTTATCTAGTCAGCAAGGGTAAAATGTCAAGTATTTCTTAGGGAAGGAGCTCCATAGGATTCCATTCGAAGCTTTAATCTTAATTGAGAGCATCGCACATTGATATTCCATAGGCTTCTTTGCCCTTCGCCTCTCAGCTACTTTCATTTAGAGGACGGCCGTACTGCACTACAGCATGGGGATTGCTTTGTCAGACAGCCAAGAGGCCAAAGGCAAGGTCATCCTCTCTTTGTAATAGTGGCTCACCATGGAGTGAAGGCATCACCTCTTTGATGCTGTCAGGGCTTTTGTGCAACATTTCTGAATATTTTTATAGTCAAATTAGATGAAATGCATCAAATTCTGCCATGCGTTTGACTCCAACGTGTCTCGTCTTTCCCCCATAGCTACAAGTCAAACTGAAACGTGTGCATATTTATCTGCAAAACATTAATGTTCATTAAAACAGAAGCGAATCAGGAACATTTGCTGTGCTCACGTAAGAAGATGCAGAAAAACATAGTTTCACTTTAATTACAGCCACTTCACAGAGGAAGAAAACTGTGTCAGGGAGCTCCAAATTTAGCACTCAGTGGCTCAAAATGGGTGCAGTTAATCCCTAAACAATGGGGAGGACAAAGTGGCTGAGCAGATGCAGTGATAAGGCCCGTGTCATCAGGTAAGGTGAGAAAGGGGGGAAGGTGCGGGCCAGCAACGCTCCGGTCCTGCCGCTCCTGTGGGAAGACTCGTCATGCCACCTTTCCAGAGGTGATGAAAACAAATGGAAATGAAGACTCTCACAGAAACTGTTTACATCTGGGCGTGCAGCCCCTATCAGGCAGACTGAGGACCGAGCTCGCCTCCATTTCTCAGGCTGCTGCCTCAGCCCAATGCTGACACAGATGTACTGTAAAGAGATAGCAGCACTGATAGGTATGTACGTGCGTGTCAGAGAAGCCCCAGGGCAGAGCTGATCTGAAAACACAAAGAGCGAGAAGATTAAAATATGATCCATCTGCCACGCTTTTCTTAATAATAATATATTTTAAAAACACTTTAGTGACATCTTAACCAGATTTGGGAAGCTTTCCTGGGTCTTTGCAGTAAATACAGGTGTTTCTTCTGCTGCTGTTGACAGCATTGAACCAGGATTAAAAGATTAGCCCTTCAAAGTTTTTTTTTGTTCTGCCACTTGCCATGAATAACAAGTTCCCTTAGAAAGACTGCAACTTCTGACAAGTTTATCAGGCCGTCAGTGTTTGACAAAGCTCCAGTGAAGCTGCTCCTGTTTCAAAGTCTGCTCTCCTGGTGGGAAAGCGCAGTGCTCTTGCTTTCCACTCTTTCAACCCATCAACCACAGCAATCTTGACTAAACACCTCAGCTGACACCGACAACACAGCTGGCCTGCAGATCCATTCTGACAACAAAGCTACCGAAGTCCTCAGCAGGACGTTACGAAAGAATCTTTAGAGCAAAAAGGTCACTTTATAACACAACTCAATAAAATCCATCCTCAGTGATACTTTACTCTCTCCAATAATGTGTAACCTACTTTTTCACAACTTATCAGTGAACATTACTCAGAATTTAATTTGCATTTCTTCTTTTTCTAATTTCCCCTTTCTTTGAAGGATACGTGTTTGCCAATTCAGTTTACAATTTCACAATAAGTTTCTTAAAATAATTTAATGTCATGAAAATGTCATAAGGATTACTTAGGGCAACTTTACAAAAAAGGCTACTTTCAATTTTTCTGTGGAAAAAGAGCAGCATTGGTTTACAAGATGAGTCAAGACATTCACTTTCCTCCTCCAGATTTAAATATAGCCTCACTCACCATTACTGCTGTCACTCTCAGACTTATGGTAACTTTTTGACCTCGCCTGTGCAAAAGAGACTTGAAGATGACATATTTACTCTAAATGTTGCACGACAGAAAAGCAAACAGACACAGAGATGCACCTGGAGAGAAAGCTTTCCAGGGTGATCTTCAGGAGATTGTCTTTCTACACTCTGATAGTTATCATTCACCACTGGAAGGCAAAGGGGGAAATAATTGTTTTTAATTGTGTGTGTGTGTGTGTGTGTGTGTGTGCGTGCGTGCGTGCGTGTGTGTTCATCAAAAACATATCTCAGGAAACACTGGACAGATTTGAATAAAACTCAAATTAATCCCTGAATGTGAGTTAAGAACTAATTAACTTTTGAGGTTAATCTGCCAAAGTTAATCGACATTAGCCAACTCATAAATGGATTATGTTGAGCTAAAGTTTGGTGCTAGTAACTAAGTAATCCCTCCTCCTTTGAATTGGTTTGGTGTAACTGAGCTCATATGTAGCTAGCTGCTAGCTTGTTGCTTGCTACTAAAGTAGCATTCAGTTGTGATGAGATGTGAAGAAAGTGAAAATTTGTTATTTCAAGTGTTAAAATACAGCTGTGCCTCTTTCTGACTTTAAACCAAAAAGAAAAGAGTTATAAAAAAGTGTGTGATATGGCACTATTCAGACGTGCAAGATCATGCTCATGTTGATTATGGACACATCAGAGTGTGAGCCCCAATGAACATTTTGAATGAAATCTGACTAAATGTGGTCTAAAAGCGAATGTTTTTTTAAACTTCTTAATTTAGTTTTACATGTCAACAGAACCAGCTGACCTCAACCACTAGCTTGTTGCACCATACCAAAACATAAGAAGGTATACAGTTTGACAATTAGATTCAATTCTCCTTTGTTTTGCTCCTCCATATTATGATATATGTTCAAGATAAATCGAGCCAATCTTATCAAACACAAAAATAGTTAGAACTCAATTATATAGATATTTAGGTAAAATTTTGTGTGATAGTAACTGATTCACAACACATACTCCAAGTACTCCATGCTACATATTGTTAATATTTGCTTAAAGGGATACTCCACCCAAAAGTGATTTTTTTTTTTGTCTACTGCCATATTTCCCATAGTTAGATGGTAAAATGGTAAATGACTTGTATTGTATAGCGCTTTCTAAGTCCTAGAACTCCCAAAGCTCTTCACACTACATATAGACACATTCACCCATTAGTTAGCTTCACTTTAGCCACAGCTGCCCTGGGGCAGACTGTCAGAGGCTGGAGTCACCACAAACAGTCTGTCACCTATGGGCCCTCCTCACCACCACCAGCCGGAGCTGGGATCAAGCCGGCGACATAAGTTAAGTGGGCAAAAACAATTTGTAACCAGCCCACTTGTTTTCCTGATCCAGCAGTACTCTTTTAGCTTTAGCTTAGCGTAAAACACTGTAAGTGAATGGTAACAACTAGCATTGTGAGAAAAAAAGTCCTGAAAACTCACTCAGTAGTGATACTAATGATACTGATAATGATCATGTCCTTGTGCTGTTCAGAGGAGGCTTACAGCTGTTCTTTGTTCTAAAGTAGTCCCGAGTCTAAAATAGTACCTGTACTTCATTAGTATCATAGTATCACTACTGAGTGAGTTTTCAGGATTTTTTTCTCACAATGCTAGTTGTTACCATTCACTTACAGTGTTTTACGCTAAGCTAATGCTAAAGGAGTACTGCCGGATCAGGATAACAACTGGGCTGGTTACAAGTTGTCTTTGCCCATTGATCTAACTATGAAGAATATGGCAATAGACAAAACATCACTTTTGGATGAAATATCCCTTTAAAACTTAGCCATCAACATTTGGAGTTAACCCTGTTTGTCTGTGTGCAAATTATTCTATGAACCTCTGGGTTGGTTATAATGAACATTAATCTACAATTAACATTCAGTCAGCCATGTTCAAGATGGCCACCACAGCTATTTTTTTCAAGAAAACACAAAAATTACCACAACTCAGTCAGTTTTACAAGTATTGAGCTAAAATGTAAAAGTGATAGTAACTAAGTTACTGACAATACATATGCTGAGTGCTGATTGTGCAAGAGCTTGATATTGCGTGAGATCTTGTTATTTTAAAGATGTATACATATTATTTGTACTAATGCCATGATTTCTCAACAATAGATGATCTGTTTAAAATGTAACTGTCCTACAAAAGTAAAAGTAGGTGTTGGATAGAAGAGGAGCTCCTATAACAGTTGGACGGTTGAACATTTACTAACGTGACGTGTGAGCTGAGTTTGTTAGGATACCAGTTTCATTGGAAATGTTGGATCTGCAGCCCTCTGCTCAGCCACATGGGGACCATCCACTCCTCTTCACACTTTACTGTTTTACATCACTGTGATCAAATTAACTATACCGTATTGCCTTATAAAGTAATTTAACACTCAGCTGTATCACATGATAGACAATAAAATACAAACTGTAATCCAGAACATCAGCTCAGCCTGTAAACATGAGTACGAGCACATCATTGTCAGATTTTATTATAATTCTTAAAGTGTAAAAATCAGTGGTTATAGCGTTGAGAGCAGTGGAGCTCTGGTAATTCAAAGTTGGACTTTTACTTTGATGTAAACTGAAACAATTACTTGAAGAAAGGAATGTTATACAAACCTTATTTTTTAACTCCTCTGGCTGTGCTGAAGCCAGAAGTCTTGGTACTGATATTTATTGTTGGGTTTTAAATGTACATCTCCTCACCAGAATTTTCAGCCAATAAAAAAAATGTAATGGCTGTTTTACTGAGAGGCAGTTTATCAATTTCAGTCCTACAATGAGTCATGACAGAGCAACGCTTTCTGGTTTTCCAACACGCCACATAGCGACAGCTTGTCTAGAGGCCATTGCACCAGGTACCCGTCCTGCAGAGGCAGGTGAACTTGTAATGCTGCAGTGACACACCTGTGCTTTGGAAAAGTCATATGCTGAACGTTGGAATACATAATTTCTGCTTGAAATAAATGAATAATAAACAAAGTGATTAATGAAGACAATTGTGATGAAATGCAAAAATTGAAGATGATGATTCTGAGCATTAGCACAGTTGGGAGAGTGGCTGGTCTGGTAACCGGAGGGTCGCCGGTTCGATCCTCAGCTCCAGCTGGGTTAGATTGTCGTTGTGTCCTTGGGCAAGACACTTCACCCACCTTGCCTGTGTGAATGTGACTGTGACTGTGTGTGAATGTTGGTGGTGGTCAGAAGGGCCGATGGCGCAGAATGGCAGCCTCGCTTCTGTCAGTCTGCCCCAGGGCAGCTGTGGCTACAGACGTCTGTCGTAGTTTACCACCACCAGAGTGAGAATGACTGTGTGAATGAATAATGCAACTCTGTAAAGCGTCTTTGAGTGACCTAAAAAGCGCTATATAAAACTGATGCATTATCATAAGTTTAAGAGTGGTTGAATGCCTTTTACGGTGCTCTATAAAAGACCTTAACAGAGCTGTTTTCACACAGAGAACTGCATTAATGCCAGGGGTTTTTAAGTGATTTAGCAATGCTTCCCTCTAAACAGATTGTTTGTGAACAAACAACATGGACTCGGGATTTGGAGAGTCACCAGATTTTTAACCACTGTGTTTGAAACAGACATTAGAATGGCTGGTTTTCACTTCCTTATTTTTATTTTCTTTTTGTATCCTTTTGGTCTTTATTTTGTCCTTCTGTGTTCCTTTAAGTGCTTTACAGAAGCCATGATTAGGCTTTGAAAACCGCAAATGAATGCATTTTATTATTGACAGCTTCATGACATTATGCAATGCAGTATGTGCCTGTTAATCTGCAAGCTTGGAAGACCATAATGTCCAAAAGTGACCCTTTATGTAGATCCTGAGTATCCTGAATTGAAAAGCAACAGTAACAATCAATACGTAACACTGGACTGAGTGGTGTTCTTTGCTCTCACGTGCCCCAACTGTCAGTTTAATAAAAAAAAAGAGTTTTACTTGTTGGTTAGATCTCTATTTAGTGGTGTGCTCACTTACAACCTGCCTTTTTCATGTCTTATTGCCTCTCACTGTTAATATTAAATAAGAGAAACTTCATTTCCTGAGAGATGAAATTACAATCAACTGTCATCACTTGGTATTTTTCCATCAGTCCCTAAAGTTTCCAGCCTCAAAAGAGCAATAGTATTACACAACACAGCACACAGTAGGTCAAACTTCCGTAAAACTCAAGAAACATTTACGTTTTATCATTTGTTTTGCTGAGTTGCAATAAGAGGTGACATCTAGAATGTAATACACCAGCATCCATAAATAATATTAATAGAGCTTATAAGTAAATTAGTGTAATCAATTTAATAAAGAGGCCCAGCTTCTGACCTCACTGAGGCCTAACTCTGGTGTTTTGGTCAATATAAATGTAGATGTTGTCTCAGATATTTTGATCAAAACGGGAGACATACTGTCCAGTAAAAACTGCAAATAATCAACAAGTGTTACTGCAGGTTTATGGTTTCAAATGTTTATCATAATGTAAGACTTATTATGTATAATCCCCCATGAAACTGCCTTTTTTATACAGACTTCAAGAGATATACTTTAGCTGTTGTTGATTAGCTATTTTTAAAGATATTGAGTGATGGGGTTCTGAACTGGCCAAAGGTTGCACTGAGGCAGACATTTACTACCTATTTGCACAATTCAGTCAAACGTTTGTACAGATTGATAGAAAAGCAAAACTAAACAGACAAACTAAATGTAACAAAAACTAATGCAGCAAATTACAAGACACTTTTTGTGAAAGTTAAGAGGGAACACAAGATTCATTAAATAAACACTTCTTGTATATTAAGGGTTTTTTCACACCAGGATAGTCTGGGGGACTCAGTCTGACTGGACAGGAAATGTTTTCTTTCACACTGCATTTTTTAAAGTGGATCAAACCTCTACCTGGTCAGTGGTCTGCAGTCACAACAGCTACTTGTTTGAGGCACTATTGCTCTAAATGATCACTGATTATAAATCAAAAAAGCACGAAGAAGAAGAAGAAAACCCAGCTCATCGATTAGCCAGGACTGAAAATGGAAATCCATCATCTCAGCTGGCCTGTTGAAGACAAAAACAAACAATGGAGCCACAGACAGACACTTTATCTAGTCCTCTGACCAGATAGCAATTAGTACCTAGACCTCCTCACTTCACGTCTGCCGTAAGATGTCTTTTTTTACCTGTTTTTTTATTCATGCTATAAGTATTTTTTATTCATGCTATAAGTATTTTTTATTCATGCTATAAGTATTTGTTATTCTGTCTTCAGTTCATGTCTTCTCTTTGGTTTACTGAATATTCCATTTGCTTTCAGATTGTGAGTGAGCCACATCAGAGTTCAGGTGCAAGTAAACTGAGATCCACATTTTTAGTAGTATCAACGTTTGCTCGTTTGGTCCACACCAGAGTTCAGTGCGCTTTCACACCAGCCCAAATGAGGCGGACTCTCTGAGGAAATAAACTCTGGTCAGGACCAAACAGTGCTGGTGTAAAAACACCTCAAGATAACCCCAAAAAGGGTTTTAAATAAAGGCAACTGGACTTATTTGGTTCTTTGAAGACGTTTCGCTGCTAGCTATCCGAGTAGCTTTGTCAATTCTGTCTATAGTAAGGGAGAGAGAATCTTATAAACTGTGCTATAAACAGCTATTATAAACAGTTCTTATAAACAGTTTATAAGATTCTCTCTCCTTTACTATAGACAGAATTGACATAGCTACTCGGACGAGCAGCGAAACGTCTTCAAAGAACCAAATAAGTCCAGTTGTGTTTATTTAAAACCCTTTTTTGTATTATCATGACCTGGATGACTGAGAACTTTCACCAGCACCTCAAGATAACAGTTCAGACCATCAAAAGTAGGGTTTTGTGGAAAAGTATGAGCAATATACTGTATATCTTACCTGTTGCAGATAGTTCTTTGAACAACCTCAATTTGGAGAAACACTTATTAGTTGTCTCCTCCTTGAGTTGCCACCTTATTGTGGTGGAGGGGTTTGAGTGCCCTAATGACCCCAGGAGCTATGTTGTCTGAGGCACTTGGGTATCCCATGGCAAATTGGTCCTAGGTGAAGGGAGAAGCAAAGAGCAGCTCAGAAGACCGCTCATGGAGACTACATCAAAGAGCCAAAGTACCCAGCCTAGAGGGTTACAGGGTCCCACCCTGGAGCCAGGCCTGGGGTTGGGGCCCATGAGCGAGCGCCCAGTGGCCAGGTTTTTGCCCATGAGGCCCAGCAGGGCCCAGCCCGAACCGGATACATGGCTCATCCATCTGTAGACCTGCAGGAGGAACATGAAGGGTCCGGTGCAATGTGGATAGGGTGGCAGACCAAGGCGGGAGATATAGTTGGACTCACCTCAACGCATAGCGTTGGCTCTGGAACCCAAGTCCTTGAGGGGGGTTGGACTCTCTTCTTGCTGGAGTTGCTCCAGGTGAGAGGCGAAGGGCTAGGGTGGGCTTTTTCTTCGTCCCAAAACTCTCAGCCTGTATGTTGGGGGTTTACCCCGGGGGATGGGAGGGTAGCTTCCCTGCAACTACAGGTCGGGTAACGGGTCCTGACTGTTGTTTGTGATTATGCACCAAATAGCAGTTCAGAGTACCCACACTTTTTGGACTCACTTGGAAAAGTGCTAGATGGTGCTCTGACAGGGGATTCTATTGTCCTGCTGGGGTACTTCAATGCTCATGTGGGCAATGACAGTGTGACCTGGAGGGGCGTGATTGGGAGGAACGACCCGCCCAATCTGAACTCGAGTGGTGTTCTGTTATTGGACTTCTGTGAAAGTTGAAGTTTACCATAATGAACACCATGTTTGACCTTAAGGATGCCCATTAGCATACTTAGTACCAGGGCAGCCTGGCTTACAGGTCGATGATAGACTTTGTAGTTGTATCATCTGACTTGCAGCTGTATGCTTTGGACACTCGAGTGAAGAGAGAAGCAGAGCTGTCAACTGATCACCACCTGGTGGTGAGTTGGATCAGATGGCAGGGGAAGATGCTACGCAGACCTGGTAGACCCAAATGCATAGTGAGGGTCTGCTGGGAACGCCTGGCAGAAGAGCCTGTCAAGATGGTCTTCAACTCCCACCTCCAGCAGAGCTTTGACCATGTTCCGAGAGCAGTGGGGGACATTGAGTCCGAATGGACCTTGTTCCGCTCTGCGATTGTTGAGGCGGCTGTTGCTAGCTGTGGCCGCAAGGTAGCCGGTGCCAGTCATGGCGGTAACCCCCGTACCCGCTGGTGGACACCAAAGGTTAGGGGAGCCGTCAGGCTGAAGAAGGAGGCCTACAGGGCGTGGCTGGTCTGTGGGCATCCAGAAGCAGCAGACAGGTACTGGAGGGCCAAGCGGGGTGCAGCAGTGGCAGTTTCCAAGGCAAAATCTCAGGCGTGGGAGGAGTTTGGTGAGACCATGGAGAAGGACTATCGATTGGCTCCAAAAAGGTTCTGGCAAACCATCCGGCGCCTCAGGAGAGGAAGGCGGCAACTTTTACATTATGTTATGTTTACAGTGGGGACGGGGAGCTGCTGACGTCAACCGGGGCTATAGTCGGGTGGTAGAAGGAATACTTTGAGGAGCTCCTCAATCCCACTGATGCATGTTCTGATGAGGAACCAGAGCTGGGAGGCCTGGGGATGGACTGTCCAATCTCTGGGCAGAAGTCACTGAGGTAGTCAAACAACTACACAGTGGCAGAGCCCAGGGATTTGATGAGATCCATCCTGAATATCTCAAGGCTAAGGATGTTGTAGGATTGTCTTTGTTGACACGTCTCTGCAACCTTGCATGGTCATTGGGGGCATTCAGTCCTTGTACCAGAAAAGCGTGAGTTTGGTCCACATTGCCGGCAGTAAGTCGGACCTGTTCCCAGTGAGAGTTGCCCTTTGTCACCTGTCCTGGTCATAACGTTTATAGACAGGATATCTAGGAGCAGCCGTGGTGTGGAGGGTGTCGAGTTTGGTGGCAGGAGAATCTCATCTCTGCTTTTTGCGGATGATGTGGTCCTCCTAGCTTCATCAGGCTCTGACCTTCAGCTCTTGTTAGGGAGGTTCGCAGACGAGTGTGAAGCGGCTGGGATGAGGATCAGCACCTCCAAGTCTGAAACCATGGTTCTAGACCAGAAAAAGGTGGCTTGCCAACTCCAGGTCGAGAGGGAGGCCTACCTCAAGTGGAGGAGTTTAAGTATATCAGAGTTTTGTTCATGAGTGAGGGAATTAAGCCTGGGACACACAGAAGATGTATGCGTTGCGCCACAGAATCGCCGTGGTCTAGGGGGTACACAGGACGCGCTATGCAGCCTATTCAAGGCTGAACGCTTCTTGGAAAATCGCCGTATTAAAGCCATAAATGCCGCGCCGTGGCACTTGAGATAGAACCGGAACCTATCTTAGCGCTTCCACGCGGACCGGCGTTTGCGTTGCGTTCTCCGTGTAGCCACTCTCAGTAACTATAATGTTTTTGTTTTTTTAAAACAGCGCGGGCGCGACGCATCCGTCTTCTGTGTGTCCCAGGCTTTAGGGAGCAGGAGCTCAACAGGACTAATTGAGGGACAGATTGGGGCAGCGTCTGCAGTGATGCGGACGTTAAACCAGTCTGTCTTGGTAAAGAGGGAGTTGAGCCAGAAGCAAGGCTCTCTATTTACCGGTCAATCTACCTCCCAATCTTCACCTATGGTCATGATGTTTGGGTACTGACCAAAAGAATGAGATCACAGATACAAGCGGCTGAAATTAGCTTCCTCTGCAGAGTGGCCAGGCTCAACCTTAGAGATAGGGTGAGGAGCTCGGACTTTTGGGAGAGACTTGAAGTAGAACCGCTGCTCCTCCATATCAAGAAGAACCAGCTGAGGTGGTTCAGGCATCTGGTTAGGATGCCTTCTGGACGCCTCCCCGGGGAGGTGTTTCGGGCATGTCCTGCTGGCAGGAAGCACCCGGGTTGACCCAGGACATGTTGAAGTAAATACATCTTCAATCTGGGAACGCCTTGGGATCCTGCCAGAGGAGCTGGTGGAGGTGGCCGGGAAGAGGACTAAAAGAAATCAAGGCCAAAGCCAAAGTGGACTTCAGTGTCAAACATTTTTTGAGAAACATTTTAAATATCTTTACACTTTCATTAATTTCACATGATTACATAGATTGTTTATTATGCCACTGCAAGAAAATAAATTTTAAGTCAGAAAACTTTTTAAAAATGTAAAAACTACCACCATTCAAGAATTCAGACACCAGGTTCAAGCCACAAGTGACTAGATGGTGAACTGGTGTGTGCATCAGCTTAAATGTTCATGTAGCTAAAACCTGGTTTTAGAAGAAAGATTTTGTGACATGAGTATAAATTAATGTCTGTGTTGCTTCATATTTTCTGAATGTGCAAAGATGTAACTGCTAACTAAAAACTGTGATATTTGTTAGGTTTTTTTTTGTGCAAAATTAATATGATTAGGAGTTTAACTTTACAAAATGTGAATGTATGTATTGCATTTGTCTCAGTGCATTATTTGCATTTGCAGCAGTAAGAGAATCTACATTCAGCCTGCAGTGATTAAGGTGCAAGAAGCAGATTTATGAGACTACTTGCTGTTTAAAACAACAGTCCATCTTAAATTTAGTGGAAGATTTTTATCCCACCCATAATAAACCTTGTCTTTTGCTTGTAACCTTTCATTTAATTTTTTGAGATGTTAGGTCTTCTTTTTTACTTCCAATAAAGAACCCAGAACAAAGTACTTCCTGTATCTTGGCCACAAAAAGAACAAACAAGTAGTTGGGTTCACTGTAGGATAAAGGCCTGTATCCCTTTAAATAGATCCCTTATAAGCTCCATGTTACTAAACCACAAACGACTCACCCTGACGGTCCAACCGCACCAAACAGCCTTTTGTTTGTCAGTTATTTTAACAGAGGCTTAACTTTAAACATGGTGAAGCAAAGAATGGGTGTGTGAACAGTCTCTACACTAGACTTCCAAATGTGTATAGGCAGATAAACTCACAGCAGAGCTAAAATCTGATGGAAGGTTTGGTTTGTAGAATCAATTTAGGTTCTGGGAAACTGAAATGAAGAGAAATGACACAAGATAGATGCTAAGATGACACATTAGTGGGAGAGTGACACACCCAATTCCAAGGAGCCCTGCTGAACTTGACCAAAACGCATGACACCATATTTGAAAGTCAGCAACAGTCAAAAAAACTAATAAAGCAGACATTTTAAATCAAATTCCATCACAAGGTCATTTATACTTCCTCATTTTGTAATCTATTATTATGTCTTACACTGTGTTGCAGTAAAATCAGTTTTAGCCTCCCAGCATATTTTCCTAAAAGCAGTAAATATGTTCATTCCTGTCATTTTCAATCACCACTTGAACTGTTTATTGTTTCCCAAAAAACCAAAGTGTCCCCCTTCCAGTGCTTTTACTGGATGAAAGCATGTCACAGACACAATATTGTCCCCTGGGACCGGACCTTTCCCACTTCCCAGGTTGTCAGATCACACATGCTGGTGTCAGAGCAGGAGTTGACCCTTAATCAGCAAAGCTTTGTCAACAGCGACTGAGAGCCACAATTATCTTCCCTATAGATAGGTAGGTAGCGTGCAGGGATCCGGGGGTTGTGGAAAGGGAAGAGGCTGTCAGAGGCAGGAGGGAGGGGGGATCTGCCTCAACCTCTGTGGCTCGTGTTTCTACTGTGCACTAATGGACCCCTGTCATCATTATGGACAGAAACAGGAGGGCGCCTGCCAGCTGCATGACCCCCATAAAACAGAACAGGAAATCCTTGCAGGGAATGGAAGGAAAAGACTCCTCTTCTCTTCTCTGCTGCTCTCTTTCTCTCTTCCCTTCTCTCCACGCAGGAGAGCTGCAGTGTCACACTTATGAAACCAGAGAATATCATGTGAAACCGTGGAAGGAAGGAAAGTTGAGGCGTTGACATAACTGGAATGTATAAAAGAAGCAATTGGTCATTTTCACACCAACAAGCACAGTATGTTCACCTTCTGTTGAGAATTCTAGTGAGTTTTTCACCTTAACAGGCTTCATGTTGTTTTAATAGTGGTTCTTTCTTTCAGTGAGAAACTTGTATAATTATTACATACAGTGGATTGCCCTTTGCTTCGTTTCCAAAGTCCAGGGCCTGTAATGGAACAGGACTTTGCTACAAATCTCTCAGTAGTGTCCACTGAAACGTGACATGCTCTTTATCATAGGTCTGTCCTATCAGATCCCCAAGAGTTCGTGCACAAACACGCTGAACATAACGTCCCCAGGAAGTCAGGCTCGTTATTATAGCCAATAAGATAGCAAACTTTATTGTCATGGGGCTACACATTAATCCACTCCGTTGGGTCCTGCAGAGTCTATCATGTGATTACTTTAGTCATTACCAGTAGTGCAGTCATAATTACTGAGGAGTCTGTCAGGATACAGCGACAGGGGAAAAAATGCCATCATAATCTATGCAAGAGAGAAAATCCAGTCCCAACCAGAAAAACAGACTCGTTTCTAACAAAAAATAAGTCAGAATCACATGACTTTACTTGAAGGAAAAAAAGTATGAGCGAGCGAGCAAGCGCACACACACATATAAAAACTCTGTATTTACATGTACATGTCTGTGTGTGTGTCTGCCATGTCCATGGAGACGTCTGTGTGCGTGTGTGATCGCTGCATGATTCACTGTGTCACAACTGTGCAGAAACGACTGGACATCCTGAGCGGAAACCACAGCCATCGAAGCTGCGTTTTCCTGCGACATCCAACCTAACACTCTCACAAACAGTCACTTGACTGGACCCGCATGTAGGAAGTGAAAGAGGAAGCCCCTGATCCATCCTGTGTCGTCCATCCCAATCTCTGCTCTGCACTTCACGTGAAGCTGCTCTCATAAGCGCTCACTAGACTCAACGGTTGCAAAACAGCGGTGAAAGAACTGGCTGAAGCTGGAAACGATTTGCTGTTGAGGGTCAAACGTCTGGTCAGTTGACATTAAGCCACCATGGAATAGTGACAATGCACTGATTGATCAATAGAGTTTGAATAACTACATAAATCAATCAAACAATTCTTTAAACTGCAAATCTAATCTAACAGGTTTTTTTTTTACCACAGGAGCTTTTTTTTAAAAACAAGACTCAGAATTTAAGATAGCTGAGCTGGTCCTATCCATCCTGGGTGGAGGTGGTTGACTGTTGGGTCTTTCAGCCTGGCCTCATAGCTCGAGGCCTCTGGTTGTGTTCATTGGTGTTAGTATACGCAGCCTGGGCAGCCTGCATTCCTCTGCCTCTCCTCACACAATGGGGAGTAGCTGCAGCATTCCTGTGTCTGTGTCCGCTGTCTGAGACTCAGCCAGGCCCTGGCAGACCCCGGCACTCAGCCAAGAGGCTGGCACAGCACTCAACTGATTTAGATAAAGCGTTTTCACCCAACACTTCCAATTCTGAGCCATTATTAAATCGAATTAAGCTGTTAAAGATAAATTTTGAGTTTTTAATCATTGGTCTATAAGATTACAGGGTTGTTTAGTAGCGTCTTTTACTTTCTCGCTCTCTTTTCCTCTTTATTCTGAGCCGTTCTTGCAGCCATTTCTTTCTCTCTTGTTCTGATGCCACAGCCGTGCAGACACCTTTCCCTCCTGCTGACTCAGTAGCCAGCCTCAGGCGCTGTGGGCTCGGGGTGTTGGTGGTGGTGGTGGGGGAGGGAAGGGGAGGGAGAGGCTCCCACATCAGGCCCACCAGCCTATCACATGCGAGGGAAAAGAGCTGGCTAATCGTTTCTACAGTGGCACACTGTCACACCGCACCACAAGCCGCTCTCCTCTCCAACACTTCTACTGTATTATTCCACTGCTGTTCGGAAATCCACATGTGACGCATGATGCAAACACACAAAGCAACGCTGTGTGTTCAGAAAACCACACCTAAAGTCTGTGCACTGCAGACTGTACAACACAATATATATACAATCATGCTTTTCTTTACTCTATGTGTTAAATGAGTTTGGACATTTTTAGTTTGTGTTATATGTCCTACGATTTGACCTGATTTAAATGGAGGAATATTTAAACTGTTTTCTCGTACAAATAAAATACGGCGTTGTGAAGTATTTTCCCTCTTACAGATTTATTCTGTTTTTGCTTTCTTTAATCACTTAAATGTTTCAGATCAGCAAACAAATTTCCATATCAGACAACGATAACCTGAGTAAATACAAAATGCATTTTCAGATAATTATTTTATTTAATAAGATAAAAACTATCAGTAACCAGCCTGATGTGCTGTGGGCTCAGGGTGTAATCAAGTGTTAGTGATACTGGTAATGAGTCTCTCTCATTGCTGTAGAGAATTTTGTTCCACTCTTCTTAACAGAATTGCTTGATTTCAGCCACGTTAAAGGGTTTTCCTGCATGAACAGTCCGTTTAGGGTCAAATGTCAGACATTCTCCTTCAGGACGTTCTGGTAGACAGCAGAATTCATGGTTCCATCATTCACAGCAAGTCATCCGGGTCCAGAAGCAGCAGAACAACCACAGACCATCACTACCACCACCATGTCTGACTGAGGGAGTTTTTCTATAACGCAGTATTTATTTTACTCCAGGTGGACCGGGACGCCTTCCAAAAAGTTCCCCGTTTATCTCGTCCATCATGATTTTGACCTCCTCTTTCTTATTGTTGGATCATGACCTTTAACCTTAACCAAGAGGGCCTGCAGTGATTCATGTGTTGCTCTGGGTTAATTTTTTCTTAAATCTCTTGGACATGATGTGTTGCTTTTTGAGATCTTTTAGCCTACTTCATGATGAGGTTGAAGTGATTTCTTAATTCTACAGGTCTGGTAGTAATCAGGTCTGGTAGTAACAAGTCTGATAGTAACCAGGTCTGATAGTAACCAGGTCTGGTAGTAATCAGGCCTGGTAGTAACAAGTCTGATAGTAACCAGGTCTGGTAGTAACCAGGTCTGGTAGTAACAGGTCTGGTAGTAACAGGTCTGGTAGTAACAGGTCTGGTAGTAACAGGTCTGATAGTAACCAGGTCTGGTAGTAACAGGTCTGGTAGTAACCAGGTCTGGTAGTAACCAGGTCTGGTAGTAACAGGTCTGGTAGTAACAGGTCTGGTAGTAACAGGTCTGGTAGTAAACAGGTCTGGTAGTAACAGGTCTGGTAGTAACAGGTCTGGTAGTAAAAAGGTCTGGTAGTAACAGGTCTGGTAGTAAACAGGTCTGGTAGTAACAGGTATGGTAGTAACAGGACTGGTAGTAACAGGTCTGGTAGTAACAGGTCTGGTAGTAACCAGGTCTGGTAGTAACAAGTCTGGTAGTAACAGGTCTGGTAGTAACAGGTCTGGTAGTAACAAGTCTGGTAGTAACCAGGTCTGGTAGTAACAGGTCTGGTAGTAACCAGGTCTGGTAGTAACAGGTCTGGTAGTAACAAGTCTGGTAGTAACAGGTCTGGTAGTAACAAGTCTGGTAGTAACCAGGTCTGGTAGTAACAGGTCTGGTAGTAACAGGTCTGGTAGTAAACAGGTCTGGTAGTAACAGGTCTGGTAGTAACCAGGTCTGGTAGTAACAGGTCTGGTAGTAACAGGTCTGGTAGTAACAGGTCTGGTAGTAACCAGGTCTGGTAGTAACAAGTCTGGTAGTAACAGGTCTGGTAGTAACCAGGTCTGGTAGTAACA
>SSNR01000004.1:490652-526454 GCA_006937965.1 Callopanchax toddi
GGACTACAGGACAGTAACCAGACTGGTGATGACAGGACCTCGGGTTGTTGTACTGGAAGTTATGGAATCACTAGAATAAAAACAGAAGTATGAAAATAACTGAATAAAGTTATAAATATCTGGTTTGATGCAACTAGGACCCAAAATGTGCCTTTCCAAAATTTACTACAGGAGCAGAAAATACCAGTATATATGTTGCTTCTTATATCCCTCAAAATATATTATATAAAGGACCTGGATTTAAAGTGCTTTTATTGTAAATATCAGGAAGAGGACCACCACCACTCCTCTGTCTTTTGGAAGGAATTCTGCTTCTTTGATTCTCAGTTACCGTTTTTATTTTGTCATTACTTTTTACTGGTTGTTTTTAACTTGATGGTCTTACTATTTTACTGTGTGTTTCTATGTTGGATGTTTTTAACTCGTTAGTTTTATTGTGTTTTATTGTGTTTTATTGTCAACTTGTATTGTGCGGTGACCTTGAGTGACAGAAAGGCACCTGAAATAAAATGTATTATTATTATTATTATTATTATTATTATTATTTATGAAAAGATACTGTTTGGTTTCTTTACATATCCATCCTCTAATGTTGACAAATTGTATGTAATTAATCTATTTTCTGTGGTGACTAACCTTGTAATGTCTTTTTTTGTGTGTCATTTTCTGATGTTGCTTCTCGTATTGTTTATCCATTTTGTTTGTAAGTTTGTTGTAAGGTGACCTTGGGTTCTGAAAGGCACCCAAAAGTAAAATTTATTATTATTATTATTTACTATTAGCTAATTCCATATTTAACCTAAATTATCACTGTCCACGCCCTCATTTACACATATTATTAATGAAGTTAAACAGCACCTTAAAACAACAAAATATTTTCAAAATCAAAAGCTTTAAAGACTAAATCTTTGCTCCCATTCATTGAGTCAACTTGTTTCTAGTTGTAATTCCAGTTTTATGTACATGTATACGTTTAAATACATTACATATTGCACTTTTCCCCTTCATATATTGTTCTAAAAATTGTGAAATAATTGTTTGTTGATAAAGTTTTTAAAAAATAAGTAAGATATGTGCTGCTTGTTTGAGAAAAAAGATTTTAACATTTCATTTGTATAATCTTTTTTTATTCAAATACATTGTTGTTAATAAACTGAACTACCTCTAAATGTAAACTGGTTTATTTAAACTTTGAGTCCTGTCTCTGCTCAGCAGCACCACATCACCATCACTTCCGTCTTTTTGTGGTCGCCATTTTGTTTAGCTTGAAAACGTAGCTGGTCTCACCGCCGGAGCGAGTTCGTGAGACTCAGGGGACAATAGGTGGTGGTAATTGTTAATATCGAGTGTGATGTGACTATAAGACGTGCATCACTCTATTCGTTTATCTTCACATCTCAGATAGCAACTGATGCACAGCCAAATTGAATACTAACCAAGTAGCTTGTAGCCAGCTAGCTGTGGAGGCACACAGCCTTAGCTTCCCTGCGCCGTGGAGCGCGAACATCACCGGTCTTCACCTCCTGAGCGCACAGCTCGCGTCTTTGTTAGCCATTTATGTCAGTAATTGTGGCCAACTGACTGATCAAGTCGGTCTGCTTGAGGTAAGTGAAATGCATCGTTGGGTTTTATTAGACATAACGGAAAGGCGACCCTAGCTTCGGTTCTAATGACCATGCTGCCGCTTGAAGCGGTCGGCGGCGCTAATGTTAGCTCGTTAAGCTAACGCGATGCACAGTGATGAGAATATCTGAACACTTTTTCTGGTCTTGTTCTGCACTCGGAGTCTGGTGAAACAACAAATAACATAATTGGCGCATTGACACAGAATGCATTTTGTGCTTGTTGTGTATTGATTGATGTTAGCGGATTGCTGGGAGAAGTCAAACTCTGCATCCTCACGTTAAACCATTTATTACAGTGCTTAACAAAATTAGTCCACACGATCTTACACTGTTTAATTTCGGAAGCTGAAGCTTCGTTATTTGATTCGGTGTTCATGTGTTTTTATTAGGGGAAATGTTCCAACTCCCGGTGAATAACCTTACAAGGATCAGGAAAGCCAGAAAACAAGTGAAGAGAGCCCTCGAAGACATCGGACTCGAGTACTGCAAGGAGGTCGCAGAGGTGAGTAGTTGATTAGTTTTGTTTCAACAGCTATTTTAACACTGAATTATGTGGTTACTATGCTGTGACTGTAGGTGTCGCTGTTGGCTTTGAGCGGCACAACTTTCTTCAAAGGATAACACAAATGTTACTTTGCAAGTTGCATGATGATTCACATTACACCCGTGTTGCCTTTTAAAATACAAATACATGGTTTATTTATCTGAAGAATGTTCTGTAGAGAGATGAGCATTTATTTATGGAGTTTTGGAAATGCTGTCAGAATTTAAGGCTGATTTGTTCCAGCTGTTTGTCTCATTGGTGAAATACAGTTTAAATCAATTGAAGGAACTGTGAGGTCACCAGAAAGAGTTATAAACAAGAAGATATATTTATATATCCAGAGGCAGCAGTAACAGGTCCTAGATAAAATATGTTATAGTTAAACACTTGTTTAACACTCTTGAGTGAAACAAAAGAAACTTGCACTAAAGTTTTGTTTGAGCATATTTTGGTCCTTATTTAAATCACTCTTTAAATTCTTCTCTAAAATGTTTAAAAGGTGACATTTTAACTTTGCAGCCCCAGGGAAAACACCAACCAGTGGGTACTTATTGCTTTGTTTTATGTGTATAAGGTGTTCATCTAATCTTTTTAATTGTTCCACAGGAATTCAAAGAGTTTTGTCCAGATGAAGAGTTTGTTAAGGGCACTCTAGGTTTTGACATCTGCTCTTGGGATCCGTCGTATTCAAAAACACAGGTAAATCTTCTTTTGGGTTCCAAGTGTTTGTTGAAATGTAAAAACCATTCATTGAATTTTCTGTAATTAACAGTTTTTTCCTTGGTGTTTTTTCTTTAGGACTATCGATCAAAGCCTTTTTGCTGTTTAGAGTGCCCATTTTCTTCCAAATACTACTCAGGCTACAAGAATCACTTTCGCAATGTACACCGAAAACTCTTGGACGGTAGAATCCTCCTCAACTGTCCCTATTGTTCATTCACTGCAAGCAAGAGAACCCTGGAGGCGCATGTTAAAATATTCCACACACCCGGTTCAGGACAGCAGAATTATGGGGGATCACAGGGAACTGTGATAGGAGCGAAAACAAATCACACAAATGCCTTACAGAAATTGCAGAAATCCATGTACTTTTGCAAAAAGTGCACATTTCGGGATTCACTCTACAATGTTGTTAGAAGACATATTTACAGGGAACATTTTCAGCATATTGTCTCACCATACCTTGGTATGGTTTCAGATTCATCTGTTAAAAATGGCACTTCCTCTATCAATGGAAACAACATCTTCTGTAAACAATGCCAGTTTTCTACTCGCATCTATGAGGCTCTAGTGCAGCATGTTTTAGAGTATCATGAGCGCATTGGTTCCCATGTAACAAACATGATTGGGCATGCTAATGTTATGGTTCCGGCATCTCAGCCTGCACTTATTCAGAAAGCTCCGGTTGTTAGCAGAGGCAACATTCCTAGATCTAATTCAGTTTCACAGCCTGTTATTGGCTATTTAAAGCCCATAGCCCCTGCTGTTAAAAGTCAGCCCAGCATCCAAGCCAATCCGGTGTACACTTTGACTGCTGTCAACAGTCCTGTTGCTGAAAATAATGCGACTGCTGTAAACACAAACCAGACACAGAAGTGGAAGATATGCACGGTTTGCAATGAACTTTTTCCTGAAAACCTCTACAGTGCTCATTTTGAGAGTGCGCACAAGGCAAAGAAAGTCTGGGCAATGGCCAAGTACATCATGAAAATTCACAACTTCACCAGCAAATGTTTGCTTTGCAATCGCTATCTGCCCAGTAGCACACTACTTAACCACATGCTAACTCATGGCGTGACCTGTCCACAGTGCCACCTCTCTTTCCATGGTGTTCATCAACTTATGGAGCACACAGCTAAGACCCACCCCAATGAGTTTATTGGACCTGTTGATGCATCGCCTCTTACTTTTGATCTTACCATTAAACAAGGTCAGTCCAAAAACATCCAGCTTGCTGTGCTCACTTTTAACATGAAGGATTCATTCAATGGTCAAGATCAGTCTGCACTGGCTCTGCAAAATGTCTCTGCTCTTTCTTCACCACCGTCTGTCAGAGTTCCTCCTGTCAAGTTGATGAACAAGTACAGTGAGCCAAAAGGTTTGGTTTCACTTTTTCACAGCAGTGGTGGTGGAAAGGTCGTGTGCCCACTCTGTTTCTCCATCCTCAAAGATCCTGCCTCTAATGCTTTGGCCATGCATCTGAGGGAGCGACATCAAGTGCTCCAAACTATGCACCCTGTTGAAAAACGGATGACATACAAGTGCATCCATTGTTTAGGGGTGTACACTAGTAATATGGTAGCATCAACGATCACACTGCACCTTGTGCAGTGCAGAGCTGTTGGTAGGAACCAGGCCAATCAAGGCCTCAAGTCCACCCTGACCCCCAAGTCACTTGGGATTGGAACCCTCAAGAGGCAGCTGCCAATACAGGCCGCAACAACCCCCACCCCCAAGAAGGTTAAAGTGAGCAAAACATGTGGAAGCAATCACAAAGTAGATGGCCTAGTTCTGGATCCTACAGGCTACGAGCTCAAGACACATGAGATCAGGAAAAAGTTCCTGACGACATACTTCAACCATCGGCCATACCCAACTCCTGATGAAGAGGTAAAGCTGTCTGAAAATCTGATGATGTGGAGGTCTGACGTTACTGGCCACTTTATATCGAAGCGGAATATCTGTTTTAGAAGTTTTAAGTTCAAGAAAGCTGCTGTGCGGCTAGGCTTTAATATGCATGCATTAAATGAGTTCAAACATGACTTGGTGCTTGACAAAGAAAGGTCTTTTAGCACCCCAACTATGAGGTCTGCAAGCCCCAAGTCAGTTACTCAAAACACAAAACAACCAGCTGACAGTGAACCAAAAAACACCTTGAAGCTCAACACGTGTTCAGAGACCATTTCCATTGACTCTGACTCTGAAGAAGAAACCAGGAAACCAAATGCTGAAAATGTGGAATCCAAAGACCTGACAGAGGTTGCAAAAGTGGACACAAATGATCCTTCAGCAGGAACAAGCTCTTGTCAAGAAGAAAACATGTCTCCTACTCCTGAGAATGGGGAATCCATTGATGAAAAAGAAATGACAGAGGAGACAAACATGGACACAAATGATACTTTAACAGAAAAGAGCTCATGTCAAGAAGGAACAGAAAATGTCAGCATGGTCCAAACTACAAAGAATGTTGAATCAAAGGACCAAGAAATCCTGACAGAAGAGACGGATGTAGACACAACAGACGACTCTTTTCAAGAAGGAAAAGAAAATGTGTTTGTGGCACCAACAGATGAGGTTGTGGAGTCCAAAGACCAGGGAGACCTGATGGAAGATGCAAACGTGGAAACAAATGATCCTTTGCCTGAGCTCTCCTTTCATGAAGAACAGGAGAATGTTTTCATGGCACTAACTGATAATTTGGAATCCAACGACCAAGTAAACCTGATGGCAGATACAAACATGGACTCACATTATCCTTCAACTGAGCTCTGCTTTCAGGAAGGACAGGAAGATGTTTTCATGGCACTAACTGGTGAGAATGTGGTGTCCAAAGACCAAGAAAACCTGATGGAAGATGCAACCATGGACACAAATTATCTCTCACCCGAGCTGGCCTTCCAGGAAGGAAATGAAAATGTTTTCATGGCATCAACTGATGAGAATGTGGAGTTCAAAGACCAAGAAAACCTGATAGATGCAGCAAACATGGACACACATGATCTTTCAACGGAGCCGAGCTCTTGTCAAGATGGGAAAGAAAATGTCTGCTTGGCATCATATTAGTTCTCACTCTGCCAATGGGTTTTGATAAAGGAACGATTCAGTTATAAATAAAACAAGACAGTGGAGATTCTGGTTTGTAAATGTACAAAACTCACAACTATTTAGTCAAATGTCATTGGTCACTCAACTTTGCAGTTCTGAAGCCCCAATTAGACTTGGAGAAAATCAAAAATGGTTACATTTCAATGCATTTTATGTATTCTTTTGTCTATACTGTTAGTTTCTTTATATTTGCATATTTTTGCTGCATATGTGTCACGGTTATAAAATGGTTATATACCAGTTTACCTATTTTAGTTTTTTCCTTTTACTCAACTATGATATTAGCCTTTTGTGTTGTTTCAGGTTTAGATTGTGTAAAATGCGTTGTCCATTTGCATATTTGAATAAAATGTTTCTTAAAAAGCTTTTGGATGAGATTAAATCTTTACCAGATCTAACCAGAAAATCAAAACATTTTGGGGCAAATTGTATTTTTTTTGCTTTGCCTTTGCCCCCCCCCCGACACACACACACAGCTTAATGTAAAGCAGGGATGAACTTTATAAAAATGTTTCTCAATCACAAGCTTTACATAGAAATGTACAGAAGTTTTGAACAGCATTAGGTTTTCAGCCTTTTGGAAGCAAATTCTGAAATTTTCATCATTTGCTCATTAAGCCACAGTGTATTAGTTTATAGGGCAAATGACTATTTGATCACCTACTTTAGATTGTGATTTGTAGCTGAAATGTGAAATTAAGTTTTAAAAAATAAAATGAGGATTTAAAAGTACAAGCATTTGTTTAAAAATGGGCATTTTAACCCCTCAAAGGGCACTCACTGAAATACATTTTATTTTGAAGTTTCAGTGTTGGGGCTAAGAGGACATTTTCAGTTTTTGTTTTTAAATTTACTTTTTATGTCTACGTTTGAAACATTTGTTTCTATTTAAAAAAAACTCGGGATAGTTTCAGATTTAGGCTGCAAGTCAAAATGTAAAGGCAGTGATCAATAATGGTCATTGGCCTTTTACCCTAAAGAGGGTTAAATTACATCAGAGCCGAAAACAATGTGGTCCACGAATAAATTGACAAAAGTTGAATACAATAAGCAAACTGAGGAAACCCTATTTACTGTATTTTCGTATGTGTACCGTAAAATTAGTTAAAGGCGTTTTCAGTATAGTATATTTTAACATCTAAATTTCCGTTTTGTCTCGGTCGTTGATTGGTGTAAAAACACAAGAGGGCGGGATTTCTATCTGGATCTGTTACACTATTGGCCAGCAGCCAAAGTGCATCACGATGTGGGCCACGGAGTGTACAGCTGCTAAAATGTTTATGTTGTGTTTACAGTCCCGTCTACATCTTCGGTTATCTCTAACCCTCTAACTCCACGTACTCACCCAGTAGTACAACTTTATGTCAGGGGTAAGTACAAATGTCCGAAATAATTTTGTGAAACCAAGACCTTGCGTGTCTTTGGTACTTTTGGGTGCATTTTTTGTGGCGATTTAGTAGCTAGTTAGCATGCGAGGCTAACCATTAGTGTGAAACTACGTAACTTGTAGCTGAAGGTGGTGGCGATGGAAATTTTGCATCTAGACACAAATAAGTTACAAAATAATGATTCGGACCATGTAATGATGAGCAGCAGGTAACGGTGTTGTATGTTTTTGTGAAAGTCTGTTACTTGGTCTTTGAAGAGTGAGGGATGACAAACTGAGCCAGCATGAATCTGTGCAGAATCCTGATAGCTCTGCTACTCAGGTGTGATGATTCGACTGAAAATCTGCAGGGAAACAAAAGAAGAGTTTTTTGATTGATTTTATAATACACCTGAAGGGGTTGGTTAATGCTGGCTAAGGGTCGTTTGTCACTATAACAGCCTTATTTCTGTGTTTCTAGGTTGCTATTGCATGCTGAAATATCAACTAAAGAAGATCCAGCTTGACAGCAGATGGACGCTGGAACGTTCCAGAAACATCATGATATTTAAATAGGTTGAAGGTTCAGTAGGAAATAATGTCATACAGTAACAGAGAGTTGGTGGAATACTACATAAGCTATAAGTTGTCTCAGAGGAACTATTCCAAGTCTCTGCTGAAGCCAGAGGTTGATGGTAAAAAGACTCAGAAGGACAATGCCAACTCAGCTGCTATAAACGGCTCGCTGCTCCGCAGCAAGGGCATCCAACCTGAGAGGACTTGTTCCCCCCATGGCGGCATAGAAGCAGTGAAATCAGCTCTGAAGGACTCAGCAGATGAGTTTGAACTTCTTTACACACAGAGTTTTAGTCACCTTTCCCTGCAACTTGACATTACACCAGACACTGCCTACCACAGCTTTAAGAGCGTGTTGGATGAGCTGTTCAAGGATGGGGTGAACTGGGGACGCGTGGTGGGCTTGTTTGCCTTTGGTGGTGTGCTATGTGTGCAGTGTGCCGAGAGGAACATGAGAGAGCTGATACCCCGCATTGCAGACTGGATGACCATTTACCTTGATGAGCAGATCAGGCCGTGGATCCACAACCAAGGAGGATGGGTGAGTCTGCTGGGGGTGGAGTGATGATTGAGATGCTGCTAGTGTGTGATGAAATGTGTCGATCCATATAGATGGAAAGGACTTTGATTATAGAGCACCTGAAACTTCATTTACATATTGAGTTTTAAATAATATAGACTTTTAAATGATGCTCACTAGCTTACATTTTTGAAACAAAAGTGAAATGAAAGCAACAAGTTATGCATCCAAGCAGGATTAGCATGAAGATTTCTCAGTAACAGTTGAAAATAATAGTCACTATCTCTACTTTTTTCTTTTTGCAGGACTGTTTTGCAGAGTTATACGGTCGAGATGCTGCTGCAGAGGCGAGAAGATTCCAGGAGGCCCTAAAGAAATGGCTGCTAGCTGGAGTGGTGCTGCTAACTGGGGTGCTTCTTGGTGTGCTCATTGCTAAGAAACGGTGAAGGTTGTGCATGACGCTCATAACGGCACACTGCGTGCAATGCTTCGCCTACACAAGTAAAAGTAGATGTTTACATTAAATTAAAGCCCAGTCTGCTTGTGCACTGAGAGAATGTGGCCTGACTACATTCAAGGAAAATGTCGGCGGATCCAAATGATGTAGCTTGGTGAGCCTCTCTGTTTCTCACCCAGCTTTACTCTGTTTTTAATACATGGCGTTGTATTTTACTTGTTAAAGGGTCTTACTCCTCAGACTTGAAGTGCTTTAAATAAACCTCATATAAGCTACAAGTAGATGAAACATATTCAGCTGGTTTAGTGAGTCTGCTTTTTTTTTATTTTATTTTTTTTACACCTTCTTTGCATTATTCCAGGACCAAATTTTATGTCTCACAAACCACTGACAGAAAATCTAAGCTATCTTTTTCCCCCACAGTGTAATGCTTGTGTAATTTTTTATTTTGCCTGTACTGGAGTTTTAGGAATGCTTCAAAAATAAATATATTTATGTTTTTCCTGTGTGGTAATTTTATTCTGTTGTAGAAATTGCCCCAAAATAATTTAATTCAGTTTATTTCTAAATCTCTGATTCACAACACCAGTCATCTTAAAGCGCTGAACAAAGCAACAAATCCAGATCATTTCAGGTCCAGATGCTGGACACCTGACTGCAGTAAATACAAAAAAATTGGATTCACTACAAAATGACAATTAGATCAATTGGCCCTGTATAAAAGAACCAGCAGGCTGTACTGAATCATTGCTTTAATGCTATGTATTTCCCATTCTGAGCTAGCACATGGCAACGTGGGATTATGGATTATTATTGTCTGATTGTTAGCCCATCCAAAGAGGTTAAGTGGAAAATTACAAAAATGTAGTTGATACTTTATTACAGACAGTATAAACCCAGGATTCTGGATATTTACTCTGATCTTATTGGTTTGTAAATTTCCATCTGTTCCAATAAACCAGGCCTTTTTCAAACTTTCTGCTTAAAATTGTACCACTTTGCTGGGTTGGCTGGGTCTCTTTAACATAAATGCAGCTTGGCATAGAGGCCATAAATGAAATGAAATCAGCATTTCCATAAAGCTGGTCAGCAGCAGATGACATGGACCCAAATCATCACTGACTGGAAACTTCACACTGGATTTCAAGCAACATGGATTCTGTACCTCTCCACTCTTCCTCCAGACTCTGGGACCTTGATTTCCAAATGACCTGAAAAATGTACTTTCATCTGACAAGAGGACTTTGGACCACTGAGCAAGAGTCCAGTTGTTTTTCTCCTTTGCCCAGGTAAGATGCTTCTAATGTAACTAGTTCAGAAGGAGAAGATGCTGATCTCATTTTCCAGCAGAACCTGGCAGCTGCCCACACTGGCAAAGGTACCGAAAGCTGCTTCAGGGACCATGGTGTTACTGAGCTCTGACCTGAACCCCATAGAAAATCTACATTCTTGTCGAGAGGAAGATGACTTGAAGGCAGTTATCAAATCAACTTGGGCTTGCAGCTCCACAGGCTGATCTCTTCCATGCCACAAAGCATTATGCAGGAATTCAAGTAAAATGAGGCCCAACCTGGTGTTGAGTGCATTGAAATAAATAGACTTTTCAGAAGCCTGACAGTTCTGTTTACAGTATTCTATTTTATTGATCTGATTTAATATCCAGAATTTTGGTCTTTCATTGTTTGTAAGCCAAAGTCATTCAAATTCAAAGGAATAAACACTTGAAATGTTTGACTCTGTTTATAACAAATCTTAAATGAGTTTCACTTTCTGAAGAGTGACACAAATATTGATATTTTAACGATACTCTTAATTTTTGAGATGTACAGTACCAGTAGTCTTGTTTATTTCAGGATTTCTACTGCTGAGATTGATATTTGTCGCCCTCTTGTGGTCATTTTCTGACATTACGACAAACGTCATTTCCCCCCAAAAAACGAACTCATTTCAGTTTTTTTTCAATGAATAAATAAAATTGAACCATTAATTTTATACAAAACATAAATGTTGACTTTTCTAAATGTCTTAAACAGTAATTATGATTATATGAAACTACAATGTTAAAAACGTAAATAAATAAAAAGTCAACTTAAGAATAAACAAATAATGTAATATGATTTAAGCATACACATTTTTTGTATGATAAATTATGGTATCATTATAAAGACGTTTTGTTGTTATTTTGTTTTAGTTTTACCTGATATAGACTTAAAATGAACAAAACATATTTTTATATTTTTCTTATTTGTGTTTTCTAAAAAAGATAACATATGAATTTACTTAGTGAAAATTTTGACACGACTGAAATCTGTTCATTTTATGTTGATGTAATATCACTATGTGGCCGCAGGAGGACAGAGGCCGCTCTTCAACTCCAACGAAATGCAAAGATCAAACAGATGCAAGAGAAATCACTGCTTGTTCTTTCATGATGTCAGATGATGTCAGATGAGCCAAGAGTACCCAGCTGCATCAAAATGGCGCACGGAGCTCCTCCTCTCCGATGAGGATGCCTTCACTCAGATGAGTGAAAGAACAAAACCACCTCAGCTGTTTTCATGTCTTCTTCAACTTCTTCTCAAAATAACAGTATTTGATCATGTTTGGCTGAATCATAAAGTCTTAATTCTTAATTTAATTTTATTGTATTTGTTTTTATAAGTTTTTGGCAGAACGCACTGTACGCTTTCACTGTTGTGATTACTGCTTTCATTTTCCTAAACATTTATAAAGTCAATACTGCTGTTTTATTAATGAATTCAAAGACAGTTTTTAGAAAAGTCCTTATTTTAGCAAAAACAATGACAAACGTGTTTCTATATCAGTTCTTCACCTTCACCATCTTTACCTTCACCTAACCACAAAATGACAACAAATGTCCCTGATACTAATAATCAGACACCACAAATCAAAAGGAGTCAGTGACGTTCTGGTCTGTGTACTTTATTCTAGTCAAATTAAAAATCAACAGAATTCTCTCAAAGATACAAACTTACTTTGTCTTTTGTTTGATTAAAGGATTACACTAAATGTTATTTTGTTTTCTTTCATCAGATAGCGTCTATCAAGCCTTTTAGAATAATCGTTTTTGTTCCTGCTACCTATTTGTTGTAATGCCACAAAATTGCCACAAGAGGGCGACAGTTGTCCAGCATAACCAAAGGCCACAGGTAAAAACATGGAATAATTCACTGCTTTCGTCGTTGCTAACCTTTTACTAACTACCACAGCTAGTTGTTCTGAAAAGTCTAACTCTCCTCCTACATTTAAAATGACCTTTTTATTTTTCAAATGACACAGTTCTTAAATGATGGTTCATGGTCTGAAGACATTTTATCTAGAGGTATTACATTATTTGATGCTATTTATGTGTATTCATTTGTCAGACATTTGTTTCCAAAACAACTTTCAAACACCTATCAGGCACGTTGGGTCTGTGGGAGGAAACCCACACATGCACGGGGAGAACACGCAACTCCACGCAGATTTGAACCTGCATCCTTCTTGCTGCAAGGCATTAGTGCTACCAACTGTCCCACCATCTTTTTGACAATTTTCTATTTTTAAGTGAATGTCAACAACCACTAATTTTTTTTCTGTTATTTTTTAATGACAAAATCCAATTACAGTAGGCCCACTAAAATACTCTTGGATCTTGTTCTTTTTCTTCTTGTGCTTATTTCAAATTTTCTGTGTTACATGTCACTGAGTCAGTTAAAATGTGATATTAAAATAATAATAATAATTAGAGGAGTGAATTGATTCAGTTTGAGTCTGCGAGCTAAACTCTGATCTGGTGTGCTCAAAGCGTGAACTTCTGACTGCAGTGTGCTGGTTCTTTTCTTCTGGAGCTGCAGCACTGTGAATCTAAACCATGAGTCACACACTGTATTGTATCAAGCCGCATTTATGACAAGAAGTTTTTCCATCACAGAAGCACCAGTCGTGTTTTCATGCGATAGTCATGATTTTCTGATCTCCCACTGATACTAACAGGATGCTAACTTTAGGCTCCATGATAACCTGACTCATCAGAGGTTTACAACAACTAATGGAGTTCTCAGCATGAACTTTAAGTAAGTTTACCTTTTTTGTGTCTTTCAAGCTAAAAAAACCAGTGCATGTGGAGGATGATACAGTTTACGTTTTTTTTTAAAAAGAGCCGAGTGAAGCAGCAGGAGAGAGAAGGCCACTAACTGACGGCCCTGTGACTGAACAGGCCTGTGGTTGCTAATCTGTCCCTGTCATTTGCTGCTATTTCCCCAGAGCTGAGCTGACAGCTGCTGCAGATAAACAGCAGATACAGACAGTTGAGGAAAGAATATAAATTATGGAAGTACTTGTCAAATAATCTCCACTTGTGCTTGTTCTACTAGGTTTTACTCGTGGATTCTGCTCATGTGTGGTTTAGAGAAACTCAATGGATTTGGTTTATAGATTCAGACCTTATCATCTCGTTTGCATCTTTATGGCTATTTACCATTACCAGTGTTCACAGGGATTCAGAGAGGTTATATGCTGTGACTGCTGATTTAAAATAGATAAGACTATTAATTTTCCAGAGATAAGTTACTTAGCACTAAACTGCTGAGGTGAACGTGGGCGGCGTACCCAGATGTTTGCAGGGCTGTGCTCAACAAGATGAAACCAATGAAAGTATTATTTCTCCTTGACGACTGCAGTGAAGCATGCGCTGATGAAAACACAGACTGTTGATTCAATCTAGATACAGCTGAAGTGAAGCGCTCTCTCTGAGGACAGATTATGAAACGTCATGATTCAAGTGACACAAATATGCCTGTTTAGGAACTGAAATGCTTGACATGTAAAAACCCCTTTAGTGACCTGCAGATGACTTAGGTGGTGTGTGTGTGTGTGTGTGTGTGTGTGTGTGTGTGTGTGTGTGTGTGTGTGTGTGTGTGTGTGTGTGTGTGTGTGTGTGTGTGTGTGTGTGTGTGTGTGTGTGTGCGTGCGTGGTGTGTGTGCGCGCGTGCGTGTGTGCGTGTGTGTGTGTGTGTGTGTGTGTGTGTGTGTGTGTGTGTGTGTGTGTGTGTGTGTCCCTCACTGACTAACTGACAGGGAGGATGAGAATGGCGGTGCCGGCAGCAGGTGGATGCTCCGGGGGTCTGTGGCCTTGGTGATAACTTATCTATCATCTCACAGTCCTCAGTGAGCAACCCCAGCCCTGCTGCTCAGCATAAAAAATACATCATCTGCCTCGAAGCTGTGGTTTCTACATGACGCTTTAAACGAGCTGTTAAACTTGTGGCGTTGGACGTCAACTGACTTTAATGTGTGTGTTTGATGAAATGAACAGGTTTCCTCTGTGTTCTGCAGCTACAGTAAGTCAGAAACTGTCTCAGCAGTCTAATCTAATCAGCCGAGGAACCTCGAGTGTGATCAACATGCTTTAATGAGTGGATTTCCTCTGTACAAACAATCACTGTAACCAACACAGTACAGAGAAAAGAAAGCACACGTTTTAGAGTTTTGTGTATTGGAGCATAATGAAGATCATTCCTAAACTATTCAAATCTAACCTTGAGTTCACAGAAGTACAACAGATTCCTGCATGTCATTATTTATGAATCAGAATCAAAGCAACAACAACAAAAAGGAAAGAGAAGCTGTGTTTGAAAGACCACCTTCTTCCTTCATGAGCTGCTGATCCTCATCGGTCTGAGCTCCTCTGTAAAAGCAGGAGTTTGGTCAGTTGGCTGGTCTGGAGCATACAGGTGTGTGTTAACATGATGTTATGAAGGAGGGACATCAGGAATGACCTGTGGCTGTTGGTCAACCTGAGAAAGGTTAAACATCACTTCCAATTTGTAATCCATCATTCTACAAAAAAAAAAAACTTTCACAAGTAGAAATATTAAATACGGCTGTAAATCTATAGGAGTGGACGTCCCAGCAAGTTCACTCCAAGGTCAGACTGTGCAGAACCCACCTCAACGTATACAGCCCTCAGTTAGAAGATGAGAGGTTAAAGGTCATGACAGTTGTGGAGAAAACAATGTCCCTCTAGATGGAACATGGCAGCATGATTTCAGTTTGTAAAGCTGCATCTGAATGAATGACAAGACTTCTGGAACAATGTCATTTGGACAGAGGATATCATAGTAAAGATGTTTACCCATAATGCACTGTGCCATGTGTGGTGGAAACCAAATACATCATATCAGCACAAGTACCAGCTCGGTACACGGTGGTGAAGGGTTGATGGTTGGACACCTTGCAGTCGACCATGAACTCCAACGTGTTCTAGAGTCACATCTCAGACCTGAACTCCAAACAAACGTTAAACCTCTGAGTGTTGTGTCAGGTTGCTCGCTCACGTTGATTTTTGATTGGTTCAACTGAGTCAGAGCTCCAGAGACAGCCGAAGTCTCTTTGTCTCTCACTGACAAAAACCACCATATGGACTTCTGTGGTCTCATTTAGTAAAAGATCAATGCATTACAGTAACTTGTATGAAACCATGAGGAGTGAATGTGGTCATTCCTCAGGTTTAGAAAATCCCTGAACATTTTTACATCCTGATTCTACAACTTCCAGTCACTTCCTTCTGTTATTTACTGCTCAACTTTTTTAGTTAAACAAATAAAACTTTTGGCTGCATGGTGGCGCAGTTGGTTAGCACTGTTGCCTCGCAGCAAGGAGGTCGTGGGTTCGCGTCCCGGCTCTGCGGCCTCTCTGCGTGGAGTTTGCATGTTCTCCCCGTGCATGCGTGGGTTTTCTCCGGGTACTCCGGTTTCCTCCCACAGTCCAAAAACATGACTGTCAGGCTACTTGGGCTGGTAAATTGTCCTTAGGTGTGAGTGGGTGTGTGGTTGTTTGTCTCGTTCGTCTCTGTGTGGCCCTGTGATGGACTGGCGACCCGTCCAGGGTGTCCCCCGCCTCTCGCCCCTTGACCGCTGGAGATAGGCACCAGCTGCCCCGCGACCCTCTGTGGAGGAATAAGCGGCTACAGAAAATGGATGGATGGAAATGAAACTTTTACAAGGAGCTGTGATGTCATGAATCATATTGTTACTGTCTGATCTTTGCATTCAAGCATGACCTGAGAATAGAGGAAAAATCCCCCATTAGGCATTTACAGTAATATGAGTTATAAAACACAGACGTGACATTGTGTGTGTGTGTGTGTGTGTGTGTGTGTGTGTGTGTGAGAGAGAGAGAGAGAGAGAGAGAGAGAGAGAGGGTCAGATGCTTAGTTGTTCCTCAACTGGTAGGACTGGTTTAAGTATAGAAGCAGGTGTAAGTGTTGCACTTTAGTTGAGTGTTTGTCGCTTCTGTGGAAAAGAGGATTTGCATACCAGCTAATGTACAATTACACTGTCAAAGTGGAGCACTGCCTGCACAAAGACATCAGTGTGTGTGTGTGTGTGTGTGTGTGTGTGTGTGTGTGTGTGTGTGTGTGTGTGTGTGTGCGCGCGTGTGTGTGTGTGTGTGTGTGTGTGTGTGTGTGTGTGTGTGTGTGTGTGTGTGTGTGTGTGTGTGTGTGTGCGTGCAGAGGAGCACAATGACACCACACAGGACAGAGGCATTGCTCTGATCAGGTCACTGAGCTGCAAATTCAAATAACTTCAAGCGAACACCCTCATCAGTTAAAGTCAAACGTTTTATTATTGCCTCGGCAGCTTCACTGTGGTGATGTCACTCACCCAGACACACAACACACTAAACATTCAGAGTAATGTAAAGTTTCACCTTATGAAATGTTTGCACTGATTTTGCCATCCAGCCAGATGTCATGTTTGTATTTACAGCTGAGCTGACTCCCTTATCAGTGTGTTTTCATGTGGTGAAACCTCAGTGGAGTGATGTTATCTGACTTCACACCAAATTAAATCTGAGAAATGTGGTAAAATACAGTGAAAATAAACAATATCTCATAGTATTCCTTATGTACAAATCCACAAAAACAACAAACATGTTAATATATGTGAGGGTGGTTCCTCAGTGGCGTCACACCAGCGTGGGCACCATGCCGGTGCTGAGGTGGTGGGGGTATGGTAGGCTGCCTGTGGGGTGCAGGGGGAGTGACGGAGTGGGGATGAGGTGCGGCGTGTGGCTGTAGGTCAGCAGGGTCCCAGGACCGAGGGAGAAGGGGTTGTTGTCGTCCAGCGGAAGAGGCTGAGCCATGTCGGAGTACAGATCCAACAGGGCGGCCTTCTTGATCTTCTTGTTCTTGCTGGAGACTTTTCTGTTGCGTGTTTGGATGCCTTCCTTCTTCATGGTGAGAGGCCGGTTGACCTGAAAAATGACCAGGATCACAGGTCATTAAACTGAGCATCAAGAGCATCCTGTAATAAGGACTGTATATTCCACTATCAGCATGTTTTAGTTTAGATTCAATGGTTAAATGATCTCCTCAGCAGGTCCTGACGTTCTGTAAAAGTTTGTTAATCATCCATTGTTTTAAATCAGGTGTGTCTGAGCAGAGAAACATCCAACACATGCAGGATAGTGGTTCTAGAGGACCAGGATTGGACACCAGTGCTTAAAAGAGTGACTCACGTTGTGCAGTTTAAAGTAGAGTCCACAGGCGTTGCACACAGGCTCCCCGTTGGCGTTACGTCTCCACAGCGTTGTTGTGCTTGTGTGGCAGTTGGCGCACAGGGTGCCTGCACGCTTACTGACAATCTGACACAGAAAAGGAAATAACCAGCCCTTTAAATACTAGACGTATATACAAATAGACCACATGTCTCTGCTCTCTTCTGTTGTATAAAAGTGAAGTCAATATATCTGGTTTACAGGCGCCGCCAGGATGTGTTTTAGAACATGGAGTCTGAGCGCTCAGGATGTGGAGCTGGGTTTGAATTTGTAGTTTTTAGTCACGTTCATTTACATGGAGAGGGCGGGACTTTCCTGCAGCCAGCCACTAGGGGGCATTTGCTTTGCTTAACTAGATAGAACCTACACATTACATAGCTGTGTGTAGTTATTAAATATGCAGATGATAATTTAGAATACTTTGCAAAAGAAGCCATCGCCCTGTGTCGTACCAGTCTCTTCTTGGGTCGGATTAAAGGTCTGTTCTGGCCGTTCATCTTGTGGTACAGCCCGCAGGCGTTACACAGGTAGTGTCCGGTACCGTCCCGGCGCCACAGAGGAGTGGCTGTGGCGCCACAGTTCACACACTCTCTGGCCTCTGGTCAACAAGAGAAAATGATTGTTTAAGTAAGGTTTCATTTTAATGTGTGGCAGAAAAAGTAGAATTAGACCCAGTTTTTGTGTAAAATTCTGTAGTTTTTCTTCTTCAGTCAACACAAAAAATATTACTAGACCTTATTTGAATTCCCATGCAGTTGCTCAGCTGTCATAAAAGTTGGAAAGCTCAATAACTTCCACCAAATGATGCTTCAAAGGCTTAATAAATGTTTTGTGTCCTTGTATAGAGTATCGCCTGATGTACCGTGCTGCAGAGCCTCACCTGGAGTGGTCGGCCTCATCTTGCTGCGTAGCTTTGGGGAGTATGAGGGGCTGATCCACGCTCCAGCGCTGGAGTAGAGGGCGGCAGAGCCGTAGTCCTGAGGCCCGCTCATGTACGAGCTGTAGGGGCTCAGCATATGAGGATGTGATGGTGGGGTGTACATACCCCCAGCTGCAGGGGTCAGGTTCAGAAAGCTGCTGCCGGCCCCAGACCCACTCAGCGGGCTCAGCCGCTCTGCTTTGAGGGCCTCATGGAGCCGGGGACTTTCCCTGCTCTCTCTGCCTGGAGACGGGTAGCTGTCTCTGGAGGTGGTGAAAGAGGAGGTGACCCCGGGGGAGTAGAGGGAGGTGGGGGGGTGTGAGTGCAGTGGGGTCTTGCTGCTCCAGGTGGACACTGCAGGGCTGTAGGGTGAGCTCAGGGAGTGGCTGGGTGGCCCGTCCAGCAGCTGGAGGTTGCTGAGGAGACCCGGTGAGGTGAACACCTGTCGGACTTTGACAAAAAAAAGTTTTTAAATTAATTTGTTGAATTGTGATTTGAATGGTGGGGATGAAAGTTGTTCTTTTACCTTACCTGAGCTGTGTCTGTAGCTGGACGGAGTCCGGCCGTGGTTTGGATTGGGGAAGAAATTTGGGAGGCTGGTGAAATCTGAGTCCTGACCAGAAAAGAAGGCCTCACCTTCTTCTCCTGGAGGCAACAGACCAGGATCAGAGGAAAACCCAGCCAGAGGGTCTGAGCTGAGCAGAGAGGAGGAGACCCAGTGGGACTGATCTGAAGAATCCTCCATGTCAGCGCTCTGAAGACATTAAAGTATTATTTCTGTTAGTTTTAATTTCCTTATTTCACACGTTTGTGAGTGCGTGTGCACTCCTCTTTGTTCCATTCAGCTCAGATTCAGATGAGAGCTGGAGGCTTTGACTCTGATTGAAGCATTATCAGCTCATCAACACACAACAAGAGCAACTTGAACTTATCAGGGACAAGATCTCTCAGCAGCAGACCTTTTCAAACTTCCTTTTCTAGGATCCTCATTTGACTGTGGCTGAAAGTAAAAACTAAAAATAACCAGCAATTTAAAAGTAGTGATGCAGCCAGTGACCAAACGGCTAGGTGGCCCTAAGAGGTGGGCCAGTTAGAGGCGTCCTAAAGATATCCCCTGAGGGACGCCCTGCACAACGGAAAAAACCAGCACAGATGCACACAAGCCGAACTGAAGTCTTTAAACTGATTAAACCTTAGAGGGTTCAATTCTTCACAGTTTAGGTGATTTTAAGTGTTTTAATTTCTCTTAAAGAAAATCTCAAAGTTATCAGTCACAAGTTCTAAATATCTGCTCAAGATTCAACCAGCACAGAGTGAACATGTGAAGTCAAGGCCTCGCTGGTGACTTTACAGGAACGAGAAGAGGAAAGAGAGGTGGCTGATAGCATCTGATAAAGTCTGAGAAAATCTGATAGACGGCACTATTATAATCCTAAATACAACTCCACACCATCTCATCTGATTAATAGAAATCTGACGAGGAAGGCTGGTCAGATGAGACAGCCAGAAACCAAAAACCAAAACAAAAAGTATCTAACACCTGGTAACATTTAGTGCTTTATTTAAACTGTTCCCTAAGTCCAGTCTGATCAGCCTGACTCTGATTCTGTTTAAATCAAAATGTTTCCAACTTTATTTGGATAAAAAAATGTTGGGTTTCTTTTTGCTAGATTTTGGTCAAATTAATCAAACAATCACAAATCGATTAAAAGTAATAAAACTTCTAGTTTGAGGTAAATAAAACAGAAGAGTTGACTGAAGTGGAAAAAAACTTCTCACCTCTCAAAGCTTTAAAAGACACAGTGGGTCAGGAATCCTCACCAGAGAAAGTTTTTATAATCAATTCCACCAAACCAGCATAATCAGCCAGAAACAGTCGACGTACTGTCGACCTACACTGAGGTCTGCTGAGGAATATTAGATCTTCACAACGCACAGAGGGTCTGGGTCACCTACCTGAGCCAGATGAGCGACCGGAGCAGTGGGACTCAGGGTCAAACCTATACAACCAGGTGATCGGAGGCCCAGCTAGACTGATTACCGTAACTGCCACTGCGCAGGCTGATGGCTACAAGAGCAACTTCTTCAACCACTAGTGAAGTTTAGGGCTACGAGACGGTCCGTGGGAGGGGTTGGAGACAACTTTTTGTAAGACACACCTCTTTGGTCCACAGAGAAGATAGAAAAACCTGCAGGATGGCAGATGTTACATATATATCATGTTTAACTGTAATTCATGATACAAATACTGTCTTATCAAAGGTTTGTGGTGTGATCAGAGATGGAGGAGGCAGCTTTGAGTCTTCACTCCCCTGCTCTTCCTTTACGTCCCTGTGTGCTGCTTGGATTGATAACATAGGATTTCCACAGTGGATGCAGCAGTTATAAAAAGCCTGTCTGCACCAAACCACTGCCGTTATCAAGATATTTCAGGTAACAGAAATACTATTTTGTTTTAAACATTAAAATGTTGTGCATATACATTTTTATATAAATGCAATAAGAAAACATCACACAGCTGCTCAGCCAATGGAAGCTCGTTGTGTCTGTTGATGAAATGTGCACACAGCTCCTGATAAGAGTGAGCCCACATGGAAAAGAGTTTGGGACATTTGAACAAAACAAAAGTTAAAATGCAAAGACACAATTTCTTTGTGGTCCAGCAAAGCTTGGAGTGGAACACAGTAATGCAAATCAGGAAGGAGCAGCAATCATGGAGGAGAGATATGGTCTGGACACGGCCTGGCAGCGCACAAGCCCATCACTGTCCCGGTCATTTGATAGTCAAAACAGCTCCCCAAATTTCCTCTCTCATTGTTCACGTACAGTTTTCAGGGAAATCAGGGGAGGTGAAGGCAGTTAGGAAGAATTGGGACATTATTTTAGATCACACCAAGCGGTTTTCTGTCATTAACGAAACCACAGCAGTTAAAGTGAAATGATAGTCACGTGAAGGCTTACTACCAGATAAACAGCATCCGTTAGGTCTGATGCAAATCAACACAGGGGTCAGGGCAGCTGGGGCAGAAATGTGCCATTAAATCACTCATCGCTCTGGATACAGCTGCTCAAGTGGAAAACTCTCAAAATGGAGCAAAAAAATGTTAAAGGTGGTAAACCTTTCACCTGATGGATACACAGCAGGAGAGAGACGTCCTCCTCATCAGGTCTAAGGTGTGGATGAACGTCACAGTGAGCTATTTCTCTTTGGTTCAGAAACCATTACACTGGAGGGAGAAACCCCTTTACTGTAGTGACATCTCATAAACCAGATTCCAATGAAACTCTCAGGAAGTCTTCATTCGATGCTCGTCTACAACTAACTTCTAGACTACACCCAGTCCATCGCTGATTTTAGAAAACAAAACTGAATAAAGTTTTACATTAACTGACCTAAAGTTTGACGTTGTAGCAGCTGAGAGTCATTCACAGCACACAGTGCTAACAGATCAGTCCAGATATTCCAATATTGCTTGAGATCAGATCACACATAAAGTTACTTTCCAGATTATAAGTCAAAACAACTGTAACTCCACCATTTCTCAGATTAAAATTCTGGAAAAGCAGTAAAACGCCTTCCTTCTAGGAAAACTGGGACTTGTTTTTGTCTTTGCTTTAAAATTGTTCAAGACAGCTGCATATTCAGAAGATTAATTACAGAATTACAGTTAGGGTGAGGGGGAAAGTCCTGGTGCATGCTGGGTGGGTTTGACCTCATTGTCACTCTGAGGTGTGTAGTTCAGACAAATGTGACATGCTTATCCCCTTTTAATCCCTCAGATTGAGCTGGTTTGAGAAACTTCCAGTTTGAGCTCAGTAAAGTTGACATGAGTCGCTAATGGAGCTCATCATTCTGTTTTTGAGCTCGCTCCTTTATGAGGGGGAGAAAGAGATGAGGCCTGTGTGGCAGCGTGGACAGCTGGGCAGGGATGTGGCGGCTGCCGCTGTGTGAACGGCCTGTGCTGCCCTGATAAGCTCTTATCAAGATGGAGGGAGGAGGCCAGGAATTACAGGACTGCTGCTGGCTGTTATACAGCAGCACACACACACACACACACACACACACACACACACACACACACACACACACACACACACACACACACACACACACACACACACACACACACACACACACACACACACACACACACACACACACACACACACACACACACAGCAGGAGGCTCAGATCCACAGGATACTACAGCATGGCTGTGACCGCACTCTAGAGGCTGCAGGAAAGTTCAGTTGCATCTTCACACTTGCAAATTGAGCTGAGTGTGTAGCTGGACAGTTGGGAGGGTGTTGGAGCAGTTGGAGCTGGGTGATGGATGGCATTGTGACACCAGTGGACTTTGAAGGCAGCCTTCAAATTCCCAAGAAACAAGCTTCTATGAAGGCGGTGGTCTTATCTCTGCAGTGCAGAGCTGCAACAGCAGAGCTATACCCAGGAGAGCTCTCTCTCCGCACACGCACACACACACACACACACACACACACACACACACACACACACACACACACACACACACACACACACACACAAAACATTTTTAGCATTTTAGTTATCTTTTAAATGCTTTTATTGGGACATGAGTTGGATCTGCAGAAGGTGCTTTATGTAGCAGATCTGTGTTCTGAGTGTTTCTGACTAATACAGTTAGAGCTTAACTTATTCTGCTTTGTGCAATTTAAGAATCACACCCTCAACATGATACAGCTGCATGTGTAAGAACGAAACTATTACAGTATTTGTGTCTTTTTTTCTTCTATTTTTGACTTTGTTGTTTCTGCTGCTCAGTATTTTCCCATGCGCCTGAGTTTATGTAGCTTTGTTGCAGGAAAAATCTTTTTACTTCACAATATTTCTTTATTGAAAAGCAGGTTTTTTGCTCAGTTTAAGTAATACAAGAAATCAAATAGAACAATATTTATAAACACATTTATCAATTTTAGAACATTATTTAAAGGTCTGGTTAAGTTTATATCATTTTGTGCTTTTTGTATATAGATGAACTAAACTGTTGACTAAAATTGAGCTAAATGTGTTTTAATTTAATTTTCTATTATTTAAGCTGTACGTGATGTCACTGTGTGATTTAAACGTTTGTTTTTCATCTTTTATGCATTTACAAATAATAACCTTCACATACTTTGCAGATGCTTTAAATTCCAGTAAATGTTGCAGCTTCACATTCAGCTGAGAGACAGTAAAGCTGAAGACACAGTAAATAAAGGTAAATAAAAGGAGTCAGGGTCAGCAGGCAGCAACAGGGAGGGAATCCTAAAGGGAGGGTGAGCAAGAAGAATCTTCTGCCCTCTGGTGGGGAAATAAAGACATGACTCATTTTCATCTAATTTCATCTAATCTAAAAAAACTGATTATTTTTTTCCAGTGAAAAACGGACATAAATAGCTTGTAAATAAATGCAATAACAAAACCTACAATACACATGTTTTATACACTTTTAAATAAAATACCACTGTTTTATTGCATGATGTGATTTTACATTCTCTATTTTGCAGTGATTTAGGGATTTGTGTTACAGCCTTTTAAAGAATGACACTAGAATGTTTTAACAAGGTTTGCTGCTTCAGTGTTTTACATCTTCTTGTCAGATGTTTCTATAAATACTCAAGTATAATTACAAACATTTCATATACTTCAGACAAAAACTTATACTGACAATTACATTGTGTTAAAAAGTCAGTATTTGCCACGTTTGTTCTTCTGTGCTGTCATTCTACTTCTGGTTCAAATCCTGATAGATGACAGTCTGTTCTTCATAATTAGTGCTTGCATTTTCAGATTTCGTTTTTCCATCCATGTAGATTTTAGGACAAGTTCTCAATGGGATTAAACTTCAATTTCTACATTTTGTTTCCTGAGCCACTTATATTGACTTCAGCCTCAGGACACAGAGCTCCATTATGCTGAAAAATACATCGTTCATCAAACTGTTCTGAGATGGTTGTGAGGAGTTCCTCTGGGAGGATGTCCAGGTATCAGTCTTTGCTGTGTTCTGAGGCTAATCTGTGAGTAAATCCAATCCCTTCTTGACTGAGAAACAACCATGATTGGCCTCGGACGGCTTTACTGTCAGGACACAGGACTGGTGTGAATGTCTTCTTCTTCTTTAACAGAGTTTCAGCCTGCTCTAGATGGTTTTCTTGGATAAATGTGGCTTCTTTGCTGCCCTTCTGACATCAGACCATCCTCCAAAAATCTTCTCTTTACTGAGCTGCTGATGCACTCCCACCTGCCTGGACAGCTCTGTGCTGGTGGAGCCCACAGCTGGATCCACTTCAGGAGATGGTCCTGATGCTGCTGGACTTCACAGGATAAAGTTAATCTTTTTTTAAACTTTGCGATTAATTCAGTCTTCATAACATTCTAGAGTTTATGCGATGTGCCTTCACTAAAACAGAAGAAGGAAATTTTAACATTCTGAAATATTTTGGTCATTGTCAGGTCAGCTATGAATGAATGAATGAGGTCATGTTCAGCCTACAGAAACAAACTCATGACAGGAGAAATGCGTTGACTGTTTAGAAAAAATCTGAAGTCAGATAAATGAGATGAATGAATGAATTCTGGGGAGTTTCCCTCCAGAATGCAGCTGTCACGCGTTAAAATGCGTTCCGTCCTCCTAATTTCCGAGCAGCACTTGAAGGCAGCACCAGCTGAAGCTCCGGCCGGCGGAACTGATCTGATCCCTGTGTCTGAAGATGAGTGGAGAGAAGACTCCGGTCACACTGAAGATCATCCTCATAGGGAATTCTGGGTAACTTCCGCTGCTCTGATCACTCTTTAGAACATTTAGCTCAGCTTGTTTTTGAACAGCTGTTTCACTTTCACTTACAGCGAATCCTCAACATGGACATGTAAACACAGCTTTCACAATGTTAAATGGTCTTTAAACTGAAGCTTTATCAGGCTGTTGGTCTGGAAAAAGGAACTTTTAAGCTTTTAAGTTGGAATATTTGTCTGTGGGTGTGTGCGTGCGTGCGTGCGTGCGTGCGTGTGTGTTTGCACAGGGTGGGAAAATCCTCAGTCATGAGCAGATATGTGAATCACCACTTCACCAACATGTACCGGGCCACGATCGGAACAGACTTCTTCTCTAAAACAGTCAACCTAAACGGAGACCCGGTCACTCTGCAGGTAACACACCTGTCTGTCTGCACAAACACACGAAGCACACACACTCCTGTGTTATGTGTATGTGTGTGTGTGTGTGTGTGTGTGTGTGTGTGTGTGTGTGTGTGTGTGTGTGTGTGTGTGTGTGTGTGTGTGTGTGTGGGGTCAGATCTGGGACACAGCAGGCACAGAGAGGTTCCAGTCCCTGGGAACTCCTCTGTACAGAGGAAGCCACTGCTGCATGCTGGTGTTTGATGTCACCTCTGCTGCCAGTTTTGGAGCCCTGGACATGTGGAGGAAGGAGTTCCTGATACAGGGAGAACCTCAAGATCCTTCTGACTTCCCCTTCATCGTTCTGGGCAACAAAACCGACCTGAGCAACAGAGAGGTCAGTCAGGGTCACACAGCAGCTGATGTGCAGTTTCAGCATCAAATCAAGGCTTAAGTCCCCAGAAGCTCTCCCAGTTAGCTGATTTCACATGACATTTATAAAGCGTATAGGTGTTCTTATATCTTCTTGGGGCTCAGTGGACGTTGGGAGACCTGTATTAGAATATGTTTAGGACCTGCTGAGATCCTGCGTGTATTGCTTCCTGCAGCCTTTTTTTTCCCTGTTTGTCTTACACTCTAGATCTTGACTGAAGACATGTAGTTTATTTTTAATGTAGAAATGATTATTACATTTTTGGCTCTTTTTTTTTCCCTTTTAATTTTTTGCACCATTTGCTCAAAAATGTTTGTTTATGTTTATCAGGCTTTCTGATTCCAAATTACTAGGAGAATGAAAAAGTAAGGTTAAATTATCTCCAGCTCGACCTTTTTTGAATTGTTCAAAATGTTGTAATATTTTCTTTCTAGTGCACACCAGAGCTCATATACTGTCAAAATATTGATAACATGAGAAAGCTGTCATGTGGGACTGAAAATGAGAACTCATCTGTTTTGCAGACAGGTGATTTCTAATGACCCTGTCCTCATTGTGTTGAGGCAACCAGCTGTAAAATAAAGTGTAAAAACAGTTAGTATTTGTTGTCATCCTGATAACCAAGGAAAAGTGCAATCATCCAATCCACTAAGAACAAGGGATTTCCATCAGATGAACATGCATTTCCCTCTGGGATTGCAAAGTATTATTAATTTGATTTGAATATTGTAGGGAATGTTAAGACACTGATGATGAATCCTTACGAGTTATAACTCCCAGTAAAGGTGAATATCACAGACACTTTGTTCTGACAAATAAATCATCAACCAGACTTCCATTTTCTTTATTTTTTGTGCAAGGCATTAATAAAAATATTGGGAAAAAACCTAAAAGTGAATAAATTGAGTGATGATGTATGACTACAGTATACCTTTAATCAAGAAAAGGATGTAATGGAAAATGTAAGACACAATCGATAAAATAACATGGCCAGAACATTACATAAAAATAAATGTCCCAACTAGCAGCTTCCTATTTATGACCCTTATTTATTTTACATCGTTTGGTTTTCTTGTAGGTGTCTCACAGAAAGGCTGCGCAGTGGTGTGAGGAGATCGGAGCCGAGTACTTTGAAGGAAGCGCCAAACAGGACCTGGACATGGAGAAGCCTTTTCTCAGAGCTGCTGAGAGTGGCTTACAGCAGGTAGTTTATTCAGCTGCAGCTCAAAAGAATAAAAGAAACAAAATATCTGTTTAACATGTTTATTTTTTTTTGATGATAAAAGATACATTACTCCCTACAGTACAAAAAACACACATTGGAAAATACAGGACATTTCCAGATAACCTGCAAACAGCCGAGGGAAACTCCTCGCAACACCTGTGAGTGCTGAGGGGGGGCACTCGTCCCAGTGGGGGGGCTCAAGAGACCTCGGCACTGCTGATGATGACCTATCTAACAAGGGTGCAAAAATAGTGACCCAGCAAAGGTACTGTGGAAGGAAAGGACACAATTGTATACCACATGGAGAGAAGAACAAACTCATTAAATGTTTTTTTTTTCTTTTTCTTTTTTTTTCTTGAGAACCTTCAGCTTATGGTCTAACTTAAGGCATCACTACTAAAATACACTGCTTTTGCATGCATGTCTAGTTTTGTTTAACAGACACACTGACACGCACAAAATTATGAATGCATATGAAGAGAAAGTTTGTTTTCTAGAAAGAAATCAGGAGAAATCCCGAACTGAACCCAAGGCGCGAGCCGGTGAAACGGCCTTGCCGCAGCACGCTCCGGTCCTTTCCCGTCAAACCTCAATCTGCCCTCACAGACACATTTACACTCACGTCCAGTCAGAAAGCCCCCTGTACATGTTTGGACTGTAATGAACCTAATTCAGATCCTACAGTGAGTCAGCTCGACAGAAGCAACTTAGAACAATCAGGGAGACTATATATATTCATTTATATATTTGATTCTTTTATAAGTAAAGACACAAAAGGCAATCCAGAGATGACCAACATGTAAAAAGTTTGTTACAGGTAATTATATAAAAGGCCAAGATGTTTTTTTTCTTTTTTTGTTTGTTTTATTCTTGCTCTATGAACGAACTAATTTACAAGTGAGTACACTCCGGCTGTAAGCTTCCTTCCCAGACATCCCCATTCAAAGACATATGTGTTTACATGTCACAGCTTGCACACCATCTGTAGTCTGAAATACAGAGCCGTGGAAGGAAAAACAAAATTAATGGATTCACATACATCAATAGGGTCAGGGAAAGTAAGTCTAATATAATTTGTCATTCTAAAAATGAAAGATTCATGAGCATAAAAAGCATCTGATTGGGGTAATGAGAGGAGAGGGATGAAAAGATCTGATGTCGACTCTCCTTGTACCCAGGACATTTTGTTTGGCAAATGAAGCAACACAAGCAATTTAAAGTAAACAGAGTAAAAAACAAAACAAAAACCAACAACAAAAACAACTCTCCTCTCCCTGGGTCCACTTCAAAGTTCCCTTCAGTCCTATAACCTCTGCGGTTCTACTTGGAACAAATACAAAATTCTGCCCACCTTTTTGTTGCCTTCTGAGGACAAGAACATACAACCAACTTTGAAAGAAGATTTTTAAAAATATAGTGGCAACCTCAACACAGCCACCCATCTTCCCACGAACACAAACTACGGGGATGAACAGTTAAAAAAAACAATGTTTTCTTTTAAAATGCACAACATACAGATACACACAGGAGATGGGGGAAAAGCTTAAAAAATACAAAAATAAACTACACAAAAGATTTTCTGCATCGTTGCTAATTTTTTGGGAAGGTTTTTGGAATTTTTGTTGTTTAAATGTGATGCAAGTCTCTGTCCTAGCAAAGTCCATCATTCTTTCTCAACAAATCTCCTTTTTGTCCACTCCAACGCGTCGGCCACCAGTCCTCATTTTGGGGGAGAAAAAAAATAAAAATAAAGCGCACAGTGATGACATTAGCAGGAGACTGGAGTCCAGTACGATGACTGTACAGACTTGGTTCTCGGTGAAGCAAATTTGTTTTGAGCCAAAAACACAAAAGAAAGGAATAAAGAAAACGATGCCCTCCTTCGCGGAGGACAAGTGCTTTATTTGTTTCCATACCGATTTTTTCCTCTCGTCTAAACTAATGCCTCCAAAGCCATTTTCAACACTGTACAACATTTCATGTAGTCTCTCTCTACATCCCCCCAGAATTCACAAAACACAGAAAAAAAGGTAACATTGCGCTCAGGCAGGCTCCCAGTTTGTTGAAAGTGTAAATGCTTCTCTATACTGTTCAACTACTTGAAACAAGCCAAAAAAATAGATGTTAAAAATATGGAAAGGGCGTGACTGAAAAAGATAATGTGCTTCTAGGTTTTGTGTTGCTCTAAAAATATCACAACCAACAGAACAAGTAGAGGAAAGAAGGGTTTTTATCTACAGAAACATCTCTCAGATTGACTTTCATCGCAGCTTCATGTTGGACTGCCTTCGTTGCGGTCTTGATCTGAGACGTGAGGAGGGTGGAGGATGAGATTAGGATGAGGAAGGGTGAAGCTCAGTCTTTCTGATAAAAGAACAGTGAGGAGGGGAAAAAGAAAACAGACTGGGAGGGGGTTCTCTGCGAAACCTCACTGGTCCGTCCTTGCTTTCTTTAGGCCAGCAGGCTTACTGCAGGAGGACATAAAACCAGAGTAAGTACTGCATGTATGGTAAAGATCAGATCATCTCTAGTCTAAGTTCACAACATGAAATACGAAGACTGAACTTACACATCAGGTGAGGCACCTGGTCTTTTAGGAGCAAGCTTTGCAGATGCTGCATCTTTGCTAGATTCTGTGAATTACAAGGATATTTAGAATCAGTTCATCAATAAAATGTCTTCTTACAGTATGAGAAACTATACACTCACCCTGCAGCCATCGAACTTGGGTGGCAGGACCATAACCCTTTTCGTTGCGGGCGGCGATGCGGAAGATGATAGCTGGCTTAGTGGTGTAGTCAATGTGAGCGTTGGAGAGGCTTGACGACTGCACCAAACAAGATGGGTTGGGTCCACAATACACTCGCATGAAGGCTAGCTGAGCCGGGGTGGAGGCCTTGGCCTCGGTCGTCTGGTTGCTCTGGATGGCTAGGTACACAGAGTACTCAATGATCTTCCCTGATGTCACAGAGGGGGGCTCCCAGGTCAGGTGGGCACCATCTGGGCTCTGAGGACGGCAGTGAACAAATAGTACTCAATGCTCTATGGCATCTGTTGGCTATACTGACACGATCCACGAATGTTTAAACACCAAATACACAACTCAACACAAAAACACAACTGTTTACCTTGCTGATCTTGATGGCACAAGGTGCCCCTGGAAAACCTGGTAGGCAAGTCTTAAAAGCAGAAATCTCAGAGAAAGCTCCACGACCACAAGCGTTGATTCCGGCAACGCGGAACTTGTAAGCCGTGCCGGGCTGCAGCTCCATTTTCTTCATCTGACTGTAGTCCGGTACAATGCCAGAGTCATCCTACAAAACAAGCACAAGTGTTTAGACATAATCTGCACAAAACCACAAAGACATCAATGGTGCCTTCCAAGAGACACTTACATCCCCTTGAGAATCATCTGCTGGCACATAGAAGTGAGTGACAACCATATTTGTCACTTTTACAATTCCAACATCAAACCACTGGTTCTCCTTCTTTACAACAGGCTTTGCTGGAGTTGGCTGGGGGGCTTGTTTCTGGAAAGATGCAAATAAAAATAACCAATAAAAATATATTCCTACTCTGAGCCCTGACTGAACAAACAAGAGGTTAATAAAATAGCTCACCTCCCCCTCAATACCGTTGGCGACCTCTGCAAGAGTGGCTGCTGCTTGCAGCTTGGCTGGACTTGCTACTGATGGAGCAAATGTACTTGAAGGAGCCAGAGCTGGATTTAGGATGAAGCATTATCAATTAGGTCACTCAGATGTACAAAACTTCTTAAAATTAAAAAGAAATTATTCAATCAAGACTCACTCTCTGCAGTGGTACGTGGAAGAAGAGATGCCACAGCACTGGTAACGGAGGCAGCCATTTCATTGTGTCCATTGCTTTCCACCGATGGGTCGTTGAGGCTGTCGGCTGGTGCGAGGCCCTCAGTGGGTAAGCTAGTGTCCACCGAGGCCTGTTGGGCTGCAGCCTGGGCTTCCTGCAGCTGCTGCTGCTGCTGGACCAATGCTGCAAGCTCCTGCTGGGTCAGCATGATGGGGATGCTGGTGGTTTGCTGACCATCTCCAGCAGCATCACCTTCATCTGTAAAATGTTTAAATACTTAGAAGAGCTAGATCCAAATGTGATTTTTGTTGTTTATGCTGAAGATCATCGTTTTTATTTGGATTGTGTTTTTTGATCTAACAGACTAACTTGTGGAAGAACAGTTCAAAATCACGTATATACTCACTCATTACAGCCTGCTGAGCAGCTTGGAGAACAGCTTGGATGGCCAGCGCCTGAGCTTCTTCGGTGGCTGCTGCCTGAGCAGCGGCCTCAGCTGCAGCAGTCACAGCCAGTTCTTCATCTGACAGCCCTGTTACCATTAGTGTGGCTCCCTGACCCTCAGACATCAGCTCTGAAGGCAGATTCAAGGCTGTTGCTGCTGCAGCTTCGCCCTGGAAGAGCATATTAAAATCCTCATCAAATGACAGTAAAAAGTGGGGCCTAGATAAGGTGAATTTTAGAATGCAAGGTTTGTGCTGGCTTTGTGAAACATTATGTTTTATTCACCTCTGCTTGGGTCTCCATCGCTGCAGCTGCCTCCTCAGCAGGAGCAGCTTCAGCCGATGCAGCCTCATCAGTTTGCATCGGTTCTTCTGTGGAGCTGGCAGCAGTGCTCACTCCCTCTGTGATTGAGGAAATCGACTAAAGGGGAAAAGATACACATTGTCCAAAAGTATAATTGAACATGCAAAAGTTTTCTTACACAAAGCAGCAAACACTTAAAACAATACGTGAGAACTCCAAAAAAGACAAACATGCTAGAATGAGAGAACAGTGTTTTCTTACAGGTACTGAGGGCCCTGGGGCAGGTGTAGACTGAGTGACAGTAGTGATCGCTCTGCCTTGGGTGGTGGCAGCTAGGCCACTTGCTGCAGTGGTAGAAGCTACCTCTGTGCTGCTGGTTCCCTCAGCTTCTTCTTCTGTCTGCTGGGCAGCTGAAAATAAAACACAAAAACATTACTTTTGATAGTTTATTATTAGTTTATTATCTTGCATTTGCTTCATCCAACAACAACAAAACAAACAAAAAAATGACCAAAAGGTCAACATTCTTTTAACACTGAATTCCTGGAATCTTTCTGTGAGAAACATAGTTGAGAAACAGCACTGGGGATTAGGGTTGGGCGATGTCTAACTTTTTTCCAATCGTCCATCGTCAGTCCTAAAATTGACGATGGGCGATTTATTCGCGCAGGTGACATGCTGACATATTTGCGGATGGAGCGATGTAAACACACACTAATGGATTTGCCAAACTAGAACTCAGAAGTCCCAAAATTGAGGAAATAGTTGTAAAAAAAACACAGCGTCGCCTGTTTGGGGCTACTTTGGCTTTAAACAGACGTCTAGTGGCAGAAAAGAGCTCCAACATCGAGTGTTTACCCTTCTGCTGTGTGCTAACCAAGCTAACACAGAGCTAGCAGCTAACAGCTGCTGCTCCGTCACCAAAATCGCTCAAAGACTTCAAACTGCAGCGGACATTTATTTTATGGAAGCGACATTCACTGAAGGGCTTTTTTATTCGTATTTCTGTTTTAGTTTCATTTTGTTTTTGTTGTTTATCAGACTTAGCTGAAGACAGTTGAATACCAGATCGGTGTCATGACTCGCTAAATATTCCTAGCATCGGTAGCCGACGAATAAAGACGGTTTAACTGGAACAAAGCCAGTCTCTGATCGTTTCCTCCACACCACACCATAGATATTATTTAGATACATTTATTTTCTTAATACAAGCTGCTGCCGTTCTCTGTCTGCTACGGACTGAGTAAACACCGCTGGTCCACCAGCTCTCAGAGGGAGGAGGAGGAAAAAGGAAGCAGGATGCGGCTGCTTGCAGCTGGGAGGAGTTTGTGTGTAACGTTTAAAGAGAGCATTATTTATTATTTTTACGTGGGCTGCGTCCTTTGACTTCAACCAAACATTGTTAATAATTAAGAAATTAATTTATAGTGGGACGAATAAATCGTTCTTGAAAAACAGGAGGCGATTGGCTGAGCCCATCGCCGATACATTCGCCTGATCGCCCAACCCTACTGGGGTTCTGCACAAACTCAGAAAATCTGATTTCTTTTGGGCAGACCGAACAGCCCAGTTAACAACCAGTTTTGTGAATTTGCTGTAGTTGCAGTTATAGAGCTGTGTAGTTACTTAGGACCAAACTAATTAGTCAAAGAAGTCAGTAAAGACTCAGACGCGTTGTTATTATAAAAACTCAAATAGCAGTATATTGTCATTACTTTCACCAGCTACTATGTCACTAATCCTAGCTTATTTACAATTAAAACCCAGAATTTAGTCTCATTTGGCTTAAATTCAGAACAGAGTTTATTTACATACCTGTCCCTTCACCCGTCTCCATGCTGCAGGTAGCAGTGGTGGCAGTGTTGGTGGTCCCCGTCTCATGAGTTTCACAGGGTGGGTTAGAACAAACTCTCTGAACTAGGCCCGACGCTGTGCTAGTCTGATCTCCTCCCATGTTAGAGGAGGCTGTGGACGGAGTGTTGGTGGTCCCCGTTTCGTGGGTTTCGCAGGGCGGATTGGAGCGAACGCTCTGCACAGTGCCAGTCTCACCTGTATTCATGTTGGAGGAAGACTGTGTGGCTGTGTTGGTGGTGCCCGTCACGTGGGTTTCACAGGGCGGGTTAGAACACACCTGCTGGACTCCTCCCATGTTGGACGAGGCTGTGGTAGCTGTGTTAGTTGTCCCTGTTTCATGGGTCTCACAGGGCGGGTTAGAGCACACCTGTCCTGCTCCGATTGTGGCAGAGGAGGTGGTTGCTGTGTTGGTGGTTCCGGTCTCATGGGTCTCACAGGGCGGGTTAGAGCACACCTGTCCTGCTCCAATTGTGGCAGAGGAGGTGGTTGCTGTGTTGGTGGTTCCGGTCTCGTGGGTCTCACAGGGCGGGTTAGAGCACACCTGTCCTGCTCCGATTGTGGCAGAGGAGGTGGTTGCTGTGTTGGTGGTTCCGGTCTCGTGGGTCTCACAGGGCGGGTTAGAGCAGACCAGTGTCACAGTCCCAGAACCATCTCCAGCTGTTCCTGCATCAGTGGAGCTGGGCTGTTCAGAGGTTGGTGAAGCCAGAATGGAAACTGGTAGATCCTGCACTGGTTGGGCTTCGACACCACTGGGAGTTGTGATCAGAGTTACCTGGGTGGGCTGGTTCTGACAAGGAAAAAAATTTCCTTTAGAGGTGCATCAAGTACATAATTAAAAACTGAAATAGTTACTTCTTTTAACTCTTGACTTTTCCAGTATCATCCCTACCTCTTTAATGCTGTAATATATCAATTTGTAGGACAAAATACAACAGCAACTCAATATTTTATGAACAAGAGTAAAATGACTGACACAACTGGTCTCACCTGTACGGTCATAGTAGATGAGGAAAGTGAGGAAGTAGAAGTCAGACTGGTCTGGGCAGCTGACACAGTTATGGCAGATGGGCTGATGACTTGGTTGGACAGTGTGGCGATGGTTCCCAATGTGGTGATAGGTGTCACCAGAGAGGCACTGGAACTGTCAGCAGCCCCTCCAGCCAAGGCAGTGGACACGGTACCAGTGACTGTGCCAAGAGTGGTGACTCCTGGAAGAATTGAAAGTTGAGAGATTAAATGAGAACTCTGTGCAAATAACAAAATGTACCGTAATAACAAAAACAAGTGTTGCTTACCAGTAGTTCCCTTGACAACCAGAGTAGTGACTGTGGGTTTAACAGCTGACACCGTCACTGGAGTTACAAGTCGAACGCCACCCACCGTGCTCATGGGCACAGTACGCAAAATTGTCCCGGGCTGTCCAGGAGCACCCTTCAACACCACCTAGGAATGGACAAATCAGGTTTAGATTTGACAGATTCAACATTATTGTTCTTAAGATAAATTCAGAGACCAGTAACTTTACCTGTGTCAGCCCCTGTTGCCCAGCTGCAGTGGTGAGTTTGGGCACTGCAGTGATGATTTTACCAGGAGTTCCAGTGGTCATTACCTTTGTGGTAAGGATTGTTATAGGCGTTTTCATACCGGCACTGCTCGTAACGCCTGCAAATGCAACAAATGAAATGTTCGCAAATGAAAATGTTTCAACTTTTCTCATGTCGACTGGAAACCTAAATAAATCTAAACAATTTATAAACACCTAGAAAAGAAAGGCTTTAGTTCCATCCACATTGTTAAAAGACACTTCCATTTAAAATCAGAAGTCTAACTCTCAAGTCCACTAACTCTGTTGTGACATGTAATCAGACAAACATACAGTCCTATAACAGAACTGGAGTGAGTTCTGACCTGTGGCTCCAGGCTGGGTCATGATGGCCGACATGGGGATGGTCTTAATAATGGTGGTGCCCTGCTTAGTAGTAGTAGGAGAAACCCCACTTATGTTGAGGATAGTGGGCTTGTTTCCTGTGCCTCCTGCCTGGGTTGTGGTGATGATTGTTGTGGGCTTGCCATCTGCAGAAGTCACCAGCTTCAGAATGGTGCCAGCTGGGAGGGGACCCTTCGTCTGAGAACAAAAACACATGTTAAACATGTCATTTAGAAAAAGCTGCCTGGTGCCTGTCACA
>SSNR01000004.1:532770-545046 GCA_006937965.1 Callopanchax toddi
TCAACTTTTCTCATGTCGACTGGAAACCTAAATAAATCTAAACAATTTATAAACACCTAGAAAAGAAAGGCTTTAGTTCCATCCACATTGTTAAAAGACACTTCCATTTAAAATCAGAAGTCTAACTCTCAAGTCCACTAACTCTGTTGTGACATGTAATCAGACAAACATACAGTCCTATAACAGAACTGGAGTGAGTTCTGACCTGTGGCTCCAGGCTGGGTCATGATGGCCGACATGGGGATGGTCTTAATAATGGTGGTGCCCTGCTTAGTAGTAGTAGGAGAAACCCCACTTATGTTGAGGATAGTGGGCTTGTTTCCTGTGCCTCCTGCCTGGGTTGTGGTGATGATTGTTGTGGGCTTGCCATCTGCAGAAGTCACCAGCTTCAGAATGGTGCCAGCTGGGAGGGGACCCTTCGTCTGAGAACAAAAACACATGTTAAACATGTCATTTAGAAAAAGCTGCCTGGTGCCTGTCACAGGAGTTTTAAGCTATCTCCTGTTTTATTTCCTGCACTCATGCAGATAGCTGACCTGTATGATCTGTGTGAGGGGGTTAGTAGAAGCCTGGCCTGTGACAGCTGATGTCTGCACTGGCTTGGTTTGTACCACAGACATCATCTTGCCAAGGTTGGAGATCTGCCGACATAGGAGAGAGACTCAAGTTCATGAGTCACTAGAAAGCATCGGACAGCATAGGGAGTTCAGCGGGAAGGTGGCCCACTAAACCTGTGGCTCTGAGTCAATGCAGCCCTAACTGACCTACAGTCATGCAGATGACTAATATCATGCTGTTTTCTAACTCAAGCTCTCCAACAGTCACTGTAGGCCAACTTATACACCCTCCTCTACTTTTTTCCAATGTCTCTTCACCGTCTTGTGACATAAAAACAAGGCACACATATTAAGTGTGAAAAGGCAATTTATAAGACACATGATTCATAGCATGCAACTAAAATCACCAAAGGGTGCCATTTGAGTTAATTTATAATACATTGTGTTACAGAATTTCAGTTGGTTTTTTTTTACCAGAGTGCCACTGCTACCCATGGTGAGGGGACTCTTGACGAGAGTGATGGTCTTGGTGACTCCTCCCACCACAGTGGTGACCACCTGGGCCTGCTGAGCCACTGTGACAGCACCAGACTTATGCACAGTGATGATGGGTCTGGTGGTGGTGGTTGGGGAGGAAGCAGTTGCTGTGCCCACCTGGGCTGCAGCTGTCTTCAACATCCGTGTGGCTGGGTTACTGACCTATAAGCACAAAATGATCTTTACTAAACTGACAGACTGCATCTAATGCTGGAAATAAGAAAACATATTTATGTTGACATCTACCATTACTGGAGAAGCCACTTTCACTGTGGTTGTGCCAGGGGAAACAGCAACCGTTTTAAGAATGGTGGCACCTGCAGGAACATTGAGGACAGTGCCTGCAGAAGAGGGCGGGATTTTTTGTGTGGCTGCAGCTGCAGCAGCTAAAGCTGCCATGCCGCTCATCTGAGGGCTACTTCCGATTGGCTAAAAACAAAGAAAAAGCACAAAGTTACATTAGCTGACACCATGTTAAGATGCCACACCCAAGCTTTGACAAGGTTAAATGTTTTGTGAAAATGCTCATACCGATCCTTGGGTGGTTTGGGTAGGCACTACCATTCGAACACCTGGAGGAAGGGATGTCACAGTGACAGGGGATTTCCCTGGCTGGCTGGGGCGAACAGTGACAACAGATGCACCAGTGGCAGCCTGTTGAGCTGCAACCTTTAAAACCGCTTTAAACAAAAGAATAACACAATCAAGACTATGTTTTTGCAGTAGAGCTCTTTTGCACTGGAACAACAGGAGTGGAGTTTGGATCGTTGGGCTCTACAATATTACCTGTATGTGGTAAACTCTGAGCAGAGGGTGCTGCAGCAGCAGGTGCAGGGCTCTTTGGAGAGTTTACTGGCTGCGATGGGATTCCACTCGTGGCCGGTGAAGCTGCTGCTGGGGTTGCTGGGATGTCATACTTCTGCAGCTGCAGCAAGTATGTGTCGGCTGTGGAAACAGCCCCCCAGCTCACTTCCAGAGAGTTTGTGTTGGCACGGACTAGCTGTACTCTGGCAGGAGCATGTGGCCGCTCTGAGAAATGAACAATAGCATTAGAATACATTTTAAAAACCCTTTGACCACCTCTGTCATTACTCATAAACACACTTACCTGTTTCAAGGTACCAAAGGTCTTTACAACAGACTTGGTTGTTCCATGCTTTACGATAACCGTCACGCCCACTCCATACATACAGTCGGGAGTTGATGGCCACAGCACAGTGGCCAGCACGAGCCCTGGGGATGTTATCTTCAAGAGTATCCATCAACACTGTCTCCCAACACATGGAGTCTAAAAGAACAACACAACACAGACTTAAGCACTGAAGTAGCCTCTTTTACCCACTGCCTTTATAAAAATTCTAATGTCAGACAAACCGAGATTTAGACAGGCAAGTGTGTTTGTGCATTTCCACTCTTTCTCATGTGTAGCCACTTTAACATCATCCATCACCAAAGGAACCCATCCTCCAAAAACATACATCCTACAATGAGGGAGAGAGGGGATATCAATTAAAATGAGATATTGCCATCAAGTAACATTCAGCAGAATTCTAACAGATTTTAAAATAATCATAAATCTAGGTAGCAGGTCTTCTCACTTGTTTGTGATTGTGGTGGCAGAGTGAAGACTTCGTGGAAGTGGTGCTGTTCCACCTACTGATGGTTTGTTCCAAGTCAGGGTATCTGGGGACAATGAACATATCATATTATTGAAATTTGCTCACTTCACCATCATACATTAAACATATATTTTGTCTTGCTAATGTTGGAATTGTCTTTATGATTCTGCATGAAAAACACATCAGCTACAATTTTCATGTGGTTACTTGCCCTTTACATGATCAAAACCTACCAATATCCAGAGTCCACAGATCTCCGAGACGACAACCACTCATTCCTCCATAGATTATCAAGCGGGATTTCCTGGTCAGTTTTTCTGTGTACACGACAGCAGTGTGACTCTCACGAGGAGGCGGCAGAACTCCGTATGTGATTGGAATATCCCATCCAACCACGCTAGAACCTGGACGAAGCTCAAGGGTGTACAAATCATTCAGGTATCTGAAAAATAAAAACACAATGAATAAGAATCAAGTAGAATCCCAACAAGTTGTGTTGGAGAACTCTGCAGATTATTAATGGAAAATAATCCTCACCTGGGAATGTTGTTTTTTGGGTCTTCGCTGTCATTGGCCAGTCCACCAAACAGGTAGCATTTGTTACCAACCAATGAAAAGCTGTGGCCCAGACGAGGACATGGAGGAGGGCCGTTTTTAGGATTTTTTGCTTTTAATTTTTTCCATTCCCATCTGCTGGCCTGCGAGAGACAAAACAGAAAAAAACATGCTGTAAGGCAACAGCAGAAGTTGTTACCAACCAGAGATAAACATCAATACTTTTTTTGGTACCAAAAGTAAAGAAAGAACATCTGCCAAAATTTTGACTGAATGCATTTTGCCTAACTATACTGAATAGTATTAATCTTGTGAGACTTTCTATTTCCCCGAGTACAGCTTTATTTGGGATCTGTCTGACAACATTCATTTCATGCAAAACAAGCAGCTCATACTAATTCTGCAGTACAACACATTTATTACAAATGTACACTAGAACTTTGAACAAATAAATATCTGATGACAAACTTTTGAAAAAATTACATCAGAAATCTTCAAGTGCAAATTCATATGCAAAAAAATACCTGTAGTTCATAGAGATCGTTGCTGTACTTTCCATACTCTACCATTCCTCCAAACACCAGCAACCGAGTTCCATCACATACAAAACCGTATGCAGCACAACCAGGAGGAATATCACCACGAACCGCAGGGATAAACCACTGGTTTGTTGCTAAAATCAAAACAAAACAGTGTGAAGTTACTTTTGATTTGACATATTTTTAAACTAATTTTCAAAACAATCTCATAACCTAGGCAAAAAGGAAGACTTAGTAAAAAAAATTAATAACAAACATAAACAATCTCTTAGCAATAATGGTCAATTAATTAATTTCAGAATTTAAAAGAATCAAGTATTAGTTTATATGTTGAATTTTACTAGTTATAACTACAAAAACCAACATGCAAAGCAACAATAGATTTGGCTAGTAAGTTCATATTTTGAATTTGTCCCTGAATAGAGAAACTTGAATTAGCAGAGTGAAGTTCTTCTCGGTTTATAAACAGGAAACTGAGGCATTTGAGCTTAAACCAACCATCATCATCCATTTTATTTTAGCCCGCCTTTTTTAACCGTGTAAGAATAGGCTGTCTCCGGCAGAGGGAGACAAACGTAACCAGACGAGGGTTTGTTTGGCCTACTCGGGCCTGCACAATATTTAACTTTAAACACCGTAAAATTCTATAAAACTTTAATGTTCTTCTGAAACATGGAGTAAAGTTGTTTAAATAATCTAATGTAATATGCGCAAATATAGAGCACAACACATAACAGCTACATTAAAACAACAGGTCGAGTTTCATGATGAAAGCTAAACTTACCGGTGTTGTATACATGTAATTCATCAACAATCCCTTCGTTTCCACCACCAAAGACGACCATAAGCTCCTTTATTGCCACAGCTCTGTGTCCATGCCTGGGCCGGGGAACTGGACCGGACCATCCTAAGACCCGTTTCCATCGCGGCTGCAGAACCGTCGCAGTGGTCCCGGTCACTGCGGAGCCAGGGGCTGACATGACTTCTACCAGAAAAATGTGAAAACAACGTTTGTTTTACTTTCCCCAAACTACCGTGCTATTTGTAAAACAACAAACACTGAAACACGACCGCAGCATGTGACCGATAAAAGCATTAAACCATTTAAACATTGGGGGGGTTTAGCGGCTAAAGTAGCTTGAAGGCTAAAAACCAGTTAGCGGCAGGCTCCGATTGAAAGATGCACTCAAATCGAACACGATTCACGACCTTAATTGGCGCCTTTCGTTACTTCTACTTCTTTGTGTAGATTTCCAGTTATCTTGAGAAATGCATGTTCTTTTCAATCACTCAAGTTTCTTCTAAGTTATTTGAATTCAATCCATGGAAGCAGCCATCTCATAACCAAACAAACCGCCGCTAAAGCTACTGCCCGTCTGAAAAATGGCGGAAGCGAATTAAATGGCTAAATACATAGAAACTAACCGATTGCATCGGCAGAAAACACGGTACAACAACAAACGCTACGAGTTTTAATATAATAAAGCAGGCAGATGAATACACAGCTGCAATAAGAATTCAACCTATATTTAGAATTGTTAGCAAGAGTCGTGTATTTTCATGCCTCTCATTTTGTAGCTAGCAACATTAGCATCTGTGCAATAGATTTAACGCAAATAATGTTCAAATACTCACAAAGCGTGCTAAAACGCTTACACCATTGAAAAGCCAAAACCCCACAACTATCATCGAATGATTTTTCACAATAGTAATAAAATAAGTGTTCGTTGTGGTATCCAAATAAACTGCTAGCTCAGTTAGCTCTTGCGGCTAGCCTGTGAGCTTAATTTACCTATGCTAACAGAGTTAGCTTTGCGGCTCGCATCTGTCAAAGCGACTCTGAATTTCACAATTAAATTCGACGTAACTTCAAATTATCTACGTATGCACATTTTACCTTCTACAAATTTAGTTGCACAAACACTCCCAAAACTTAGCTAAACGCAAATAAACAGTGCAAACGCTGTATTATTGTGTTTCATGCCGTCTCTGGAAGCAGCCATCTTTTCGACAATCGGCCTCCATCGGCAGCTCCCACAAGAAAAATGGCCGGGCGGTTTGCTACAACAAAACATAACAAACCCGAAGAAGGCACACATATTTCAGATATTTACTCACTTAATCCGATGCAGTAGATATAAAAACACGGATGTGTGCTCTTATGTTGTGTCAATAATCCAAATTCATTCGATTTGTAGAGAAGTATTTGCTCTCATGCCTGCCTGGAAGCTGCCATCTTCTTGACAACCAGAGGCGGAGGAAAATGGAAGAGAGTACCCAAAGTAAACATGGCGACGCACAGCCGCTCGATAACAACTTCACAGTCTAACACACATACACAATTTTTTCATTTGCCATTCTAAGTTCGTAAATGTTTTTCTGAATTGGGATTTACTTTAATGACACTTGAAATCGTGATACTGTAAAAATATCACGAATTTTATAAAATTATAACAAGTTGTGTTGTAGCGGCGGGGTTATTGTCCCTTACTAAAGATGGCGACATCCGTACTGGAACCTTTTTATTTTCTTATTTTAGGGAACGGTTATTTTATTCATTGTCAAACATACTTAGTGAGGTTCATACCTGCGCAACGATACTATACGCGAACCAGTTTACAGATTTCGCGTTGTAAGATTTTAATGTTGACACACCCACGAATACCGTTAGCGCGCCCTCCATAAACATGAGCGCGCACACACATAAGTCATAAAAAGCTTCTCTGACGACAAGTCATTTGTTTTGATAATCATTTTATATAAAAGCGACACATATAAACTAGTGACAGAAATGCAATTTAATGTGTAACTTCTTTTTGAACTATACAATATTAATCTATAACAGTTTTGTTTTATATTATTAGAGAAATAAGCATATAATAAAACTTAAAATTGTTCAATTTCCAATTTAAGACAAATCATTTTTATAATACTATCAACACATTACTAAATTCAATGAAATATATTCTACAGACTACATAAAAGAAGAATAAAATCACAAATTTGATTTTTTTTTGTGATAGATTATGTGATAGATTAATACAACAGCAAGCGCTCTTAAGATGTATCTATGAAAACTTTGGAATCTGCTGGCTGACCACAGATGTAGTATTAGCAGATATTCTACACAACATCACAGTGGCTCCTGTATTATAAATATTGTTTAATTATTACATGACTTTTATTTATGAGACATGTCACTATACTACCAATAGACAGATCACATTTCTTTAGTGCTTTTAAGGAGATTAGATTCACTGTCTAACACTTCAAAAGTTTTATTTAGACTAAGTTGTTGTCCTTGGTTGCAATATCTTTTATTTCCTTTAGATGGCAATCTTACATTCTTTTTGCTAGTCTGTAGTTCACAATGAAAACCCTAAGGTAAGTTATTACTCGTTTCCCTTTTTTATAACAAGCATGCTTGGTTATTTAAACCTAAAATATAGTTAGAAGTGTACAGTAAAAGATCTGAGTTAAAACTTGATAAACGGCTCATCCACAGTTCTTTTGCATTTCTTGTGTCATTAGACACCCATTCTTTCACTGAAGCTCTACCTGCTCAGCAAAAACAGGTTTCTTTACATTGAGGATTATAAAGATCAGATTAAATTTAAATCAACGTATCTTAAATGTATCAGTGCTCGTTGAACCTGTTTATGGTAATTTAAGAAAATGTTTTTCTAAAACGTATCACATATTTCTCAAAAATATATATTTATTTTTATCTCAATGTTTGACCTTGATTATGTTGCAATCAAATATTTTAGGATACAGTATGTTGTTTATTTTGTTCTCTTGTCAGATATTCCCTTGGTCTGTCATTTTATAACACTCTTAAATTGAAATGAATCCTTGCTAAATTTGACTGGCAAGAAGCAAAACAATAAAACCCTTAAAACTTGAGTCTGGTTTCAGAATTTCCTCCATTTCACATACAGAGTCACATTTTCTTTTCACAGCAGCAGCTGGTGACAAATTCAAGTTGAAAACTTTCCGTGAAACGAATGCACCTTTAACTAAAGAACTTTCATGTTTAATTTACTAAAAGTCATTTACTCAAATTAAAAGTCATTTTAAAGAAAAAGCTATTGGTTGAGTCATGTCGCTACACCTACAACAGGGAAAAGATAGACACACACATGCATACAGTATATAGGTATATAGGACAAGGGATCAGTTAGGTGCGTCATTAAAAACATGAATGGTTAAACGGATAAGAAATTCTAAGAATAGAAAGCAAGCCAAGCGGTATCAACTTTAAAGAGAAAGAGCAAAAATTGTAAACATATTCACTGATGTTTTCCTTTTTCAGAATCACATATCAAAGAAAAATTTCCCTAAAGAATAAATAAATAGTATATTTAGGTCACTGTAATCATTATTTAATTGTATGATTTATTTTAAGAGAAAGTTGTGCAAGTTTCTATTTCCTTTGTTTCAATCTTGCTTCCTTGTTTCATTTTTTTCCTGAAACTGTCCTTTGCATAATTGAAATGCATTCAGTGCAGAAAATTCCTAAATCTGCTTTTGCAGCTTAAATTATTTGTCAGTTTCGTAAGTATTTATGAAGTTATATTTATACACATCTCTTATTGTAGTTAGACAGCTAATGTTTTCAGAATGTGGATGTTTGACCAGTGCAATTGTTCAGATTTTACCATGGTGAAATAAAATACAGTCAGATGTGTGCTAACCCAGATTGAGCGAGCACAGAAGTGTGTTCACCTGAGCTCAGACAAATACCTTTATCTTCTCTGCTTCTCAGAGCTAACAGTAATTGTTAACAACATGTAAGAGTCTTAGGAACTGACTGGAAATCTGTACTTTAGGAGCTCAAAGAAGTCGTGATGTAAAGAAGTCTGCCATAATCCTTGGTATAGTTCAGGGATTATGGCAGCAGGATGTTTTGTTTCAGAAGGTTCCATCACACATCAGAGTGTCGGCCTGTTTTCCAGACAACTTCTTTCTCCTACTTTTGTTCTTTCCAATATTTTGCAAAATTGAGTTCATGATGAAATGGATTCTAAGACTATTAACAAAATATAAAACAATCATTTTAAAGACCTAACATAAATGGCACAAACCTGTGATCACATATCCTGAACATGCAAATTCCCATCATGTTGGAAGATGTTTACTTAGCATTTGCCTCTTTCTTAGCATTTAACTCTTAATAAGTTATATGCCAGATGAGCTGCACAATTAAATGTAATTTAACTTTGATGGTGACAGTGGGCAAAATTAACAAGTTATTTGTGTGAAGCAGAGGTGGATCCATGGACTGGTCATCAACCAGAGCAGACCAAAAACATTTAGATCTTCAAGAACTTTGCTCAAAATTAAGAAGAAAAACAACAACAAAAATAGAAAACATTAAAACTGAATACGATCACTTATAATGATTACAGGGATATCTGGCTCCTTGGAAATAAAGACAGAAAATAAGAGATAGTTCCAGGCTTTTCCAAAGTTAACCTGTTACTGCTCATAAACACAAACACTCAGAAGACTGAGGAGTTGATGTAGGAACAAGGAGTTGAAGACGGAGCTAATATATATTTCTCAAGTCATAAAAAGTCAACTCTATGAGAAAATCAACATCAAATACACATGCTAACTTTTTTTTACTGTGAACAACCTGCTGATTTTCTTTAATTAAATACTAGATGAGCAGAATACAAGCTACAATGTTAGGCAAATTGAAAAGCAGCATCCCCCTTTCTTCCAGTCAGTCGTCAGAACTGACTCAGCTAAAACAACCTTCAACCCAACGTTGTCCAACTATGTTTGATCCAAATAATGCAAAGTGCAATAAACCGGTCTGCGTGGAGGTCCACACACCACATGGCGTGATACGTTTCTGATCCAGATAAAATAACAAAGGCAGAGATCATCCATTCTAATACTGACAGAAGGTAGGCTAAGTGAGAGCAGACCGAATGTGATTAGCAGGCGTAATAGTACTGAGGACTGGATTAGCTGACCACAAGTCTTTCCTCCATAAGAAGTGCACTGAGAATGTAAGCAAAGGTCATTAGCTGAAACTAAACTACTGTAAACTTTAAACTAGGTGTTCAACATTTGAGTTAATTGAAGAAGAGACAAGGAAAAAACTAGCTGTAGCTGTTACAGTTCAAAATAAGAGAGGACCTGTTTCATGGAAACTGGCCCAAAAGGGGGAAACTGTCAATTTAAATCATTCACTGTAACGAACAAACTGTGAAATTCACAGTAAGTAACTGGCAGCAATTGACAAGTGAATTACTGTAAAAAATATTTACAGCATTATTACTGTGTAACTCAACACAGTAATTAGAATTTACTGTAGTTTTTAATGTAGTAGTGTTTTCTAACTGTAAAATATAACACAGTATTCTCTTATTGATGTTATTTAAATTACAGTAATATTTTTATGAACTGTAAAAACAAATATAGTAATTAATTCAAACTGTGAAATTCACAGTAAGTAACTGGCAGCAATTGACAAGTGAAGTACTGTAAAAAATATTTATAGCATTATTACTGTGTTACTCAACACAGTAATTAGAATTTACTGTGGTTTTTATTATAGTAGTATTTTCTAACTGTAAAATATAACAATATTTCTGTTATTGTTTATATTACAGTAATATTGTTGCAAATGTAAAATCAAATATATTAACTATACACAGTACCTTAAACTTGCTGTATTTTATGTAAAAGTACTGTTATTGTAACAGTACATCAAAAACAGTGTGTGTGTGTGTGTGTGTGTATATGTATATCAACTTTTTTTACAGTAGGTTAATAGTAATTATGAGTCAAATACAGTAAATGTTAACTGCATTTTGTTATTGTAACATTAACTGTAAAATAAAAAAAACATTTTCAATTGGCTGCATTTGTGATTACATCATTAGTGTTTTAACTGTAAATAAAAGTATTTTCAAGATCTTGTATTTTTGGCAACAAAAATAATATTTTAACTTTATACTAAATATTGAATAATGTCTTATAAAGAGACATAAAACAAGGCAAACTGGCCACTGGCCAGATCAGGAGAATTATTAGGCTGGTTACAAAATGCTTTTTCTCACTTACAGTATCTAACTCTGAGGAATATAACAACATTTTACTTAGGTGAAATATCCCTTTAAATTCACAATATTAATATTGTGGCTGTTAATTTTTATGTTATGCTGTAACTTACTGATTAAATTGAAACAACAAAAGACACATTTGACCATTTAATTTTTGTGCAAAACCACAAAACAATGGACATGAATCTCCATAACTGGCAAAAAGTATAATCAGCATTAAAACAGACCTTCCAGTTTTTGCAACCTGAACCTTGTTTCTAGCATGCAAAATGTTCATTTGTTCACCCAGACAACTTTGTTGCTATCAGAAGTTCTCCGGGAGATATTTAGATCCCTTCTTGAGCAGCGTATATCCATAATGATAGTTAATAGGGCACGTGAACTGCCTCAAAATAATTATCTGCAAAAAAAAAAAAACTTTCACTCTGTGCTCTACAACATCAGTCGGCAGATCATGCCTTATTTTAGAGGCAGTTAGCGTGCCCAATTAACTTTTATTAATAGTTAAATAATGATGCAATAATTATTGATGTACGCTGATAGGGAAGCGATCTAAATGTCTCCTGGAGGACTCCAAACAGCACCAAAGTTGTCTGGGTGAGTAAATGAACATTTTGCATGCTAGAAATAGGGTCCAGGTTACAAAAAACGGAAAGTCTCCTTTAAGTTTTTAGAACATTACACAGTTAGAACAACACACACATTAGGAACATATTAAAATATTATTAACCATATTCTCTATAAAAACAGTGGCAAGAATATATCAACAAAACACTACTTTTGCAGTGAACATGCTGTAAACATTTCTTTACTCAACGTACTGACTCCTTCCCTCTTAGGATCCATCACCCAGTCCATCAGTTCTGTAGTGCTGTTCCACAGCAACATCCTGAAAATTAAACAATCATAGTAAATAAGAAGTGTTTAAACAACCCATATTTGTGCAAGTATGCCTAAAACAATGATGTACTGCAGCTTTACAGCAGTATTTCCCTAAAAATAAACCTTGAATCATGTTACTGTGACCATAACACCAGGTTCACAACGGACGCCAAGCACCGTAAAGTGGTGTGGGAAATGGGAAGTGTTTTAATTTAGTTTTTCCTTCCTTTTCTTCTTCTTTCCTCCCTCCTTCTTTCTTTCTTTCCTATCCTCACACAAAGTGGTAATTATGACTGCATTGCCACAGCACACAATGTCAAAGTCAGCTTAAAGGTCCCATGACATCGTTTTCCGAGTTTTCTGACTTATCTATCATGTTGCAACATTGAGTTCTCACCTTAAACCTGCCAGAAAGAGCAAAAAACGGCGTCCATCTGTCTCCTAGTACAGCCAGTGAGAAGCTCTTCCAGATTTCAGACCCAGGTTTCAAACAGTTTTTTTCACT